>OVBE01000545.1:0-20598 GCA_900406425.1 Iberis pinnata | reverse complement strand
AACCCCCCCCCCCCCCCCGGCACCAAATTCAAAGAAAACATAATGTTCGAAGTGTTTTAAAAGCTAAAGGCAAACAAGATAAGATGGAGGAGTTTTTAGGCATGCGAATCCCGGCCAGCTGCGTCATCTTCATCCCCCTTGGGGGCTTCCTTCCTCAGAATAGTTGCAATTTCACCGATCTGCACAGCAACCTCGACCGCCTTGTCAAGTGCTCCGCCCGCAGCGGCATCGAGCCCCTCGACCTCCTCTTTCTCCACTTCCTCTTCATCTTGATTACCTCCAGCGACGACATTTTCAGCAGGATTTAGAGAGGGGAGATTCGTACCGTAGGGATTAATGTCTTCGACTGGGTTGGCCTCAGAGGGCACACTCAAGTTGGACCCAGTCGGCGTCGCTGTCCAATCTTTCTCCATGTTCAGCTCCTTAAAGTCCAACATAGCCAGCTCCTCGTTAAACCCACCCACGTCGTTCTCCAGATCTTTCTGCTCAGCCTCCAGCGTGGTCTCCCCCCTCTCTCAACAGCTTGATCAGCTCGAGATTACACTTAATCTGTTCCACCTTATTTAACTTCTCCTGATACACCCTTTCATTCGCTATCTTCCCCTTAACCCGATCCATCTTCTTGACGAACTGTGCCGTCATCTCTTCTTCTTTCTCTTTGAGCCTCTGTTTATCATCCATGTCCCTCATAAGGGTCACCAGTTCCTTAGCCATGGAGGCCACTTCCTTCTTCGTATCTTTCTTAGATTTTTCAAGATGAGCTACCTCCGCGCTCAACATGTCCACATCCTTTTTCCTCAGATCTTCCAGCTCGGCTACCTCGGCCCTCAACCTACTGTTCTCATCTGTAAGCACCTCAAACCTCCTCACCACAGCTTTTCAGATTGGCAATAGCCTTGTTAACCCTCGCAGTCGCATCCTCAATCAGCTCGATCCCGGAGTTCTTCTTTGCCCTCCTCAGCTCATCGTCCAAAACCCCTACTAGGCGGTTAGCCAAATCCATGGTCTAGAAAACAGAATCACACATCAATCAAGACAGGAGCCGATTTCTAAATTGAGAGACAAAAGAAGATTAAAGGATGGATTATAACAACCATACCTCAGCATGGGAGCGAGCCCAGTCAGCGTATTCCTTTTGGACTGAGAGTGACCTGTGATCATAGACCTTGGGACAACCTAAGCAGAGCTTGGACATTAGCTCCGCGCAGAGGTCCCTCTCTTCTACCATGGGAGACTGGTTGCGCTAGGAAAAGCTAAATGCGAACCCGCCATGGTCATGGACGCCAACTGGGGACGTCTCCTGCGTGCGAGTCCTTTTTTGGAGGGGGCGTCCAGGTGACGGGTGCTACGTCGGATTGGAGGAAGGCGAGATGATTTCTTACTGGAACCAACAATTTTTTTGCGATGCTGGTCGCCGTGGGATGAGTCGGATACTTCAATGGGATCTACCTCCATGGGAGCTTGATCTTTGGGGGTCTTGATCTCTTGTGTAGTACTGAACCCAACCGAGCTGGGAGCCCCTTGAGAGCTTTTTAACCTACGGGATTCTTCATTGAGACAAATGGACACTAAGACGGAACACCTGCAACAAAACCACGAATCAGATACCATGTGGCTCAAATTGAACAAAATAAAACCTAAGTAGGGAACTTACTTGATGACGTTTCTGATAGCGGCTCCAGCGACAGCTAGTTCCGAGACACTCTCTCCCCGTCAAACGTACTCCAATTGTTCAATCGATTCTTTCCAAGGAGTTTCCAATTCTTCAAGAATTCAGCAGATGGATCCTCCACCTGGGTCAGATGCGGAGCTGTTAAATACCAAGACAACAAAGAAAAGGAAACCTGGTCAGTCAAAAACGCCCAAAAATCAATCAATGCGAAAAGAATAAACACTTCCAAAAACGCAAATTCTTCAAACAAAGAAAAAGCTGTAAGATTCAATTTCAATAAAAAGAGAGAAGGGATCCACACCAATCTCTCTGGTCCACCGAGATTTTAAATCACTAGGACTCGTAGTCCCGAAAGAAAGATGGTTTATTTCAAGAAAAAAATAAAATTGTTCCCAATCCGTTTCATCCTTGGGGGCTTGGCCGGTCGCAAACCCCTAATTCGACTTGTTGGCTAGGTACCAGAGGCCGCCCTTCGTGCCCCTTTTCACATACGTATCAACCTCCAGCATGTCGCAGTTCAGTTCGAAGCCGCTCTTTCTCGCCTGAATCATCAGGAATATCGCGTGTCGGACCCCTTTGGGCATCAGCTGGCTCAGAGCCATGCCCCGATGACGCATGTACTAAACTAGCAGCTCATGAACAGGGAGGCGTAGCCCCCAAGTTTTGAAGAAGATTTCATATACAGTGACAAAACCCAACGAGGGATTCTCCAGAAACTGGCCTGGATCCGGGATTAAAAACCTAACATCAGGTGAAAGGTCGAACTGCTCCCAGAGCGTTCTCACAGAGGTAAGGCTATTATTTGAGGGGCCGCGGACGCCCTAGATTTTGCAATAGAAGCAACAGGAGTTCCAACACTCGCACTTGTTGTGGGATGCGATGAAGAACCTCTACTCCCAGAACGAAGCGCCAATTGTCTCGACATCACCGGGAAACTGAGGAGGAAGAGAAATACGGAGAGAGAAAGTCCAAAAAAGACAAAAATCCAGAGAAATTCCAGAGTAAATCGGAGAAGAAGAGACCAAATTGAATGGAAGAAAATGACAAACCCTAGCAAAATTAAAGAAAGATAAGCAGTTAAGTGACAATACCTTAGGATGCAAAGAAATAGAGGGAATGGGAAGTTGAAAGCGTAGTGGGAGACGGTTCGAGGTACTTGAGGAGAAAGAGAGGAAAGAGAGGAGAGTGTCAGTAACTACCTCGAATTGTGTGAAACCGCCTTTTGTAGGCGTAATGATGGTGCTTTTAAAATTCGAAGATACCGAGATGTGCTGCATGAGGAGACAAGTATCAATTGAGACTGTTGAGATTTTCTCAATCCAAATCGTAACAAATCGGCCCAACTAATGCTACATTATTGGAGGAAAATGAAATTATCCAGCCCAACACGAAGGATTCGAATGCGCATGCGGATACGAAGGCACATGCATGTTAAATAAAGAATGATGGATGAAGATCAGCTTGAAGAAAAAATGCAATAAATATATGATAATGTATAAATGGTTACGAGATGAATTTCCACCAATTTCCTAAGATCACCCAACTCGCTAAGCTCGTAGGGAGACCTGGGGGATAATTTGTTGGTGTCGAAACCCCCTCAGCAGGTTTCCAACCCAACCGGTGTCACTTCCTAGATAACAGTCAGCATGTGTTAAGATGTACTCACCCAACAGATTTCTACCTAGGCGCAGAGAGTGAATGATCGGCTACTCATGTCGTAGACGAGCTGAGCAGAAGGCGATTACGAGCTGGACAAGAGAAGACTAGGTCCAGACAGTTCCGAGATAAGGGGGAATCATCGAGATCGAGATCCTAACAACCCGAGAAGATCGGAACGATCCGGACTAGGCGGAATGGGATATAAGGCAAGAAGAGAGAGAAATGAAGCATTAGAATCTTTTTTGGGTAGAACTAGAACGAGAAAATGGATCTATCTTTTCTTATTGTATAAACGCATTCATAAAGATAAAAAAGAACATATTATTCTTCTATGTATCTTTTCGACCTGAGTTTGTGTTGCGATTTCTTTCTAATTTTGACAAGAACAACAAATTCCTCATCAAGATAATCCTTTAAAAATTCATTGTGGGTTTTAGCATCCAATTTTTTTTTTTTTTAGGGTTTATATTTTGTGTTTATGGTTTATATTTTAGGTTTATGGTTTATATTTTGGATTTAGGGTTTATATTTTGGGTTATGGACACTATCCACTATTTCATAGAATATAAATCTATTTTAGTCTTGTTAGATGTAGAAAAAATATGTGTTTTTTATATAACATTTTTTATTTTAATATTTGAATTTTTTATGTTTTAATTGGTGATAAAAAGATGTTGGGTAAAGTTTTAAAATATTTTTTAAAAACACTATTTTGACTAAAGAGGAGAGAGAGAGAAAGAAAGAAAAGGAGTGAGTATATAAGAGATAATAGACGCATATTATTACCTAAAAATCTAATTATACATTATAATAATTATGAAATTTAATTATGAAATTTTTAATGTATATTGGTGTAAATAGCTTATTTATTAACCTCAACAATCGATTTATCTAATTTGCATTAAATGTTAAATTCACTAAATGATATCGCAATTTAACTACACCTATATATGTAGGGTAGGTCCTAGCCTAGGTTACTTATTTTTCTTGTCATTTTTTTGTCTCTTTAATTGAAAAAAACTCGAGAACGGGAACCAACCAATACAAACAATATAACTTAAACAAACAAAGACAACAACAGAAAGACAAAGACAAAGCCAATAGATAAGGTCAGAGAAGCTCTAAAAACGCGGTAAGGTAAACCTCTCCAACCAACGCGAGGAACAGATCAACACAAGTAACAAGCTAAGTCCAGGGGTACAGTCAACAAAAGGATTAATCCCAAGAGTCTCCATGACAGGTAAAATTCTACTCGTAAAGAAAGGACGTGGAGACCAATAAACGGACAAGGGAAATCCATACACACGACGGAAACACTCTAAAGCAGTTCGAACCGAGGCGAAGTCGAGACACCAAGAGAAAAAACTGAGGAACGAAAAATTAGCCTCACCAAGATAATGGAACGGTCAACCGAGTAGAGAAACAGACCAAATCCTCATGCATAGCTAGACACCCGGAGGAAGGGGGCTACCGATCGAAGACTGAGGAAGATCTGAGGCAAAGCTAAGGAGCAAGGCGCGACCAAGAAAGCGAGAAGCCGAGAGGAAAAATCTACCGACACAACCCTGAAGCAGAAACCAAAAAACCAGGCTTAGACTATCAAAACATAATCTGAAAAACTTATCACCAAACAAAGCCTAAGATTGCTAACCACTCAAAGGAAACAGAGGAGCTTCACAAAATCAACAAGGCCAAGGAACCCTCAACCACACCAACCATAGACACGACAAACTCTTACCATAACCAGCAAGGATACCAAAACCCTGAAGAAGCGAAAACTGTGCCCAAAAAAGGAAGGAACCATCAACGTCCAACCAGCTCCGCGACTTAGAGATCCATAATGCGCCGCCAAACGGATGAAGAGGAAGCTGACCTGGCGCATGGAGGAGAAGAGGCAATCCCAACTATGACTAGAACTGACGAAAGCGAAACTACAACACCGAAGCTAAGACGTCGCGGTTAGCACACACAAAGCACAGCAGGCTTGAAGACCGGAAGAAGAGACTCCAATCCGCGAGCTACAATCTTCCAAAAACCTAGAAATAAGACCGTAAAGATCAAAAGAAGGATAAAATAAGCAATAGGACCGGTGGAGGCGCTGTGGAAGCCACTGGCCACGGGTCACACGCAAGAAAGACAGAGAGGTGGCGGCTAGGGTTAGATGAGAGAAGAAAAAGAGCTTTTTTTTCTTCAAAAAAGCAAGTATATAGCCTAGGTTACTTATCTATTTTATTTGTAATTTACTAAACAAATTTTTTATTGGTTATATATACTTTAAAAATACATATATTACTAAATGCCGACATAATGAAAAAGATTGGTTTCGGTCATGAATATTCTTAGTTAGTAAATCCATCTTCTTGTTATATAATTTGCATTGATGCACAATTAAAAACTTGAAAAAACATTTTGCGGATCACTCCGACGAACTAAATGCAATTTAGATGAATTTTAAAAAAATAAAACGCAATAAATAATATTCCTCTAATAGTTAAATTAACTGGTGTATACACAGTTAAATCAGGATATTGTCTTGCATCCAAACTGGATGAGGAACAAGGCTTCTTCACTCAGCTACCATCGACAAACTCCCTAAAGGATAGGGTCTGGAGATTGTGTGCTTCTCCAAAGTTAAAGCACTTCTTATGACAAGTTCTCTCCGGTGCGCTTGTTGTTAATGATAGTTTAGCGAATCGAAAGATACGTATTAATCGGACATGTGTACGATGTGGTGATGAAATCGAGACGATTAATCACACTTTGTTCACATGCCCCCGGACCTTCAAACTGGGCACTCTCATCAGTTCCATCCAATCAGGGGTTTTTCCATCATCGAGTATGCTGGATAATTTTCAGCATCTCTACTCACATGGAAAATCTGTATCGGGAGGTTTAGTGGCAAACAAGGACTTTTTATGGATACTATGGTATATTTAAAAAACAAGAAATGACATAGTTTTAACGAGAAGGTTTGGGATCCACCAGATATTTTGGCAACAATGGCGAAGGAAGCCTCTGATTGGCTATATACGCATACTAGTCGCCAATCCAACAAACGAGTAGACTCACAAGGTACTCACATAGATTATCCTTTAATGACCTCCCCCACGGGAACATGCTTCATAGATGGGGTATGGAAATAGGATGATGCTATCAGTGGAGTTGGTTGGCTCCTCCGAGACCAAACATGCTTCATTGCTCTAATGGGATCGCGGGGGCTGCATCGAAGAATATCAGCACTACACTTGGAGTTGATCATCCTACTATGGTCAATGAAAAGTTTATTTCGCATAGGAAGAATCACTGATATATTCTACAGAGATTTACAAGACATGGTTTCAATGATTTCACATCCATCAGAATGGCTGGTATTTAGCTCTGAGTTGTATGATGTGGAATTCTTCTGACGACATTATCCGAATTTCTAGATTATCTACTGTCCGCAAATATATAATCAGCATGCAGATTACCTTGCTAGAACGGCGAGGCAACGAAAAAGAATTTTTACTTGGGTGGGCTCTTCATTTCCTCCTTGAATGAATAAATCACTTGATGTAACTTTTTAATCTTCACTTTGCTTTTCTATATTTTGTATGTTTGGTGACAAAAAAATTATCTTCCCCTTTAAACTTTTTATGGCTCGCATAAAGCTTTTTATTAAAATGAATCTAAGAAATAACATTTGTAGTGTTACACCCAAATTTAAGTATAGAAACTTGACTCTAACAAATAGTTAGTGAGTCCTTTTTAAAACTAAAAATTAAAAAGTAAAACTTGAAAAATGAAAGCAGGTAACAGAGGGCCACATTATCAAAATATCATTTGGTGGCCGTTTCTTCTTAATCCTCGAACTGAACGTCTTCTTTCATGTATACTTTAACCTAGTTCCCTTTTTTATGACTATTTTGTAGGGACCGTAAAACCATATTTATTTAAAACCGAGTTTAAGATGTTTAAATTTTAAAATTAACGGAGTCGAGTCGAAACTATTTCCTTAATTCTAAAAATGCCCGTAGTAAGACGGTTTACCGAAATTTCAAAATCCCAGGATACAACCGTTACACGTCTCTATTAAGCTTTACTCTTAATAAAGCCTATCGACCTTAGTCTTTATGAATACTCCCGAGACTTTAGAACGGGGTATTTATTGGAACAACGTTTGAAGATTTTATAGGTATTTATTTTTATCTCTTTATTCAATATCGAAAACCACTTTGTTTTATGATGTTGATTGAGAAAAATGAATGAGAAAAATGAATGATGGATGTCCATATTTATAGGAGATGAAAATGTTTCATGTGAAAGGATGTGACCCTTGGTGAAAAGATACACCCCTTCGTTGCACATTTTCAATTGGTGACCTTTCACCTTAAGCTATTTTACTCCTTAGTTCACCAAGCTTGAGTGTTAGCTGACCAGTCCACCCAGCTCGGTTAGTACTCATTCGGCTCATTGATTTTGGTTGAGCTACCCTTTTACTCACCTAGCTGAGCTAGCTAATCTTTCCAGCTAATTTAGCTCATTTAGCTATCTAATTTCTCATTCAAATTTACTTCAATTTTGACAAAAACCACTTTGTCAAAAATAAGTTCCAACATACTTTAACATAGTTCTTGTTTTGTTCTATACTTATCTATCACACACTTGGTTAGTTGTTTCGTAGGACAAGAAAAGAAGAAGAAAATATATATTGTGACTTGAAATGTTATGCTTGGATGGTGATGTTTCTAATACTATTTTTTGAATCATACGAGACAGTTCTTCAACTTGGTCTTGATTTTCTTTGGAGGGTGAAGATGGCGGCGAAGTGGATCCTACTTTGGTGAGATAGTCTTTCTTGGTGCTTAGTTGTCTGCTTATCATGACAAGGTGGATTGTTGATTCTCTCATAGCTCGTCCATGACTCTTAGTAAGGTGTTTTATTATGCTAGCTTCATGTTGTGTATGTTGGTTGTCCCAAGTGATTCCTTCAGTTGTATTCACCTCATCTATCTGTTTTGCCCATGTGTCTTTCTTGATCGTTGGGTTCGTCTTTGATGATCGTTGAGCTGCTCTTCTCTTTTCAGGTGTCGGCCTCGTCTGTTACTATCGATCATGTACTCTTCTCTTCTCAGGTGTTAGCCCCTAGGTTGACAATATTGCATATGTCGGCTAAGGCAAACGCTTAGGTCCAGCGAGAACCCAATTTTTTACTTTCAGAAATTTTGAGTTTTTGCCTCCACGATGACCAAAGGTTTGTCGCCACGTGGACACTTGATTCAAGGTTCCTGGTGGGTCTCGAGGCTACAAAAGAGACTTTGCATCGTCTATCCTTCTTGCCAGGATGAGAGACGATATATGTGCAGGTCATCGATGATTGACGACATGGAATCTATTGGATTTTTATCGGGTCATCCAATGTCGAGCTTGTTGTGGTCATCAAGGTTAGTTCTCTTCCCAACTTAGATCGTGGGTCCATATTTAATAGAGAGTCCATTTTTGTTTGGTGGACCGTCCTACTGAATATCATTTTCTTATTCTTGGTCGTTCGTCTCCGCAGAACGTTGAGAGTGATTTAAGGTGTCTTGACCTTCTTGATCCTAGTTGTCTTCGAGATGTGGCATATTAAGAGGTTTTTTACTGCGGTAGATGACTAGGTGTTGTTCATTTAGTCTTTGGTTATTTATTTTAAGTGACGAGGCAAACTTAATAAAGATCTATGAGTCTTCCATGGAGTAGACGAGGTGAACTTCAAGATGATCTTCGGGTCGCCAGTGAGTAGACGAGGTGATATTCGTGGTGATCTTTGGGTCGTCTATTGAGGTGGACAAGGTGAGATTCATGGTGATCTCTGGGTAGACGAGGTAACCCTCTGATGTTTTTCCTTGGCGATACATTTCTCGGCTTATAGATGACCTTTGTTTTTGGTGAGGTGATTTGTATAGGTGAGGCATTGATCGATTTTGAACGTGTTCCAATTTGGCGAGGCATTGCTAGGTTTTGATAAAAGTAGTTTCCCTATGGGGGCGTTAATTGGCTTAGGCGAACGATTTTGGTTTTTTATGAGGTAGTGCTCAACTATTTTTGACGAGGCGATGCTCGAGTTTTGTCTTCGACGAGGCAGTGCTCAATTTTTTATTATTTTTATTATTTTTTGGTGCGAGTGAGTATTCGAAGGTGTGAGGTTGAATTCAACTCGACTTCCTATTTAATGTTTTAGGTCGTTAACGAGTGTGCGAATTGATATTGCTCGGTTTTAATGCATAATAGTGTGTATTTATGTTTACTATTCTGCATTATTTCGAGTGTTTTCATTGCATATTTGGTAGAATTTCACTATTCCAGGTGTTTGGGTCGAATCGGAGAAAAACGATGCATTTCGGGAGATTTCATAAGTTTTCAGAAAATTTCAGATATTGAAGAAGAAGTGCACGATCGGGCAGGTGATATGCCCGATCGGGCAAATGTCCCTGGAAAAATCTGAAGAAAGAGATCGATCGAGCAAAGAAAAAGAAACGAGCAAAAACATGATATGCTCGATCGGCCAACACTATGCTCGATCGAGCACCTCCCCTGAACAAGAATTGAAGTTTTCCAAAATTGTAAATCAAGTCCTCAAGCCTATCCAAGTTTTCCTTGTTTATTTTTTTACCTTTTTAGCCTATAAATACAATGTGTTTTAAGCCTTTAAAACAAAGCTTTATTTTATTTTCTTAGAGAATTACTGAGGGAGAGGAGATTCAACATGTATTTGGAGAAGATTTCTGAACCCTTTTATAATATCTCTATTTTTTTATTATGTGTTCTATAATGATATTGATTTGTGATTGCATGTCAATGTCTGAGTAGTTCCACAGTTAGGTTTTAGGGTTTCCCATAGAAATCAGGGTTTGATTGTTAGATTTGTCATAAGAGGATAGTGATTATTAGGTTCTCAGTCTAGAATTGTTATTAATGCTTGAATTAAACTGGCCATTTAGTTCATTGATACTAGGTTGATAGACACAAAGGGATTTGGTTTAGAGGTCTGACCTAGTCTAGATGAATAAGTGTCTCTACTTGCGGGAGTATTGTCTTTGATGCTTATGAACATATCGAATCTGAAATCATTGCATAATTGAAAATTTTAAATACAGTGAGAGTTTGTATTTAGTAATTCGATTGTAGGGATCTAATACTTCGGGAGGAGATTAGTCTATTATTGTATGNGGAGTATTGTCTTTGATGCTTATGAACATATCGAATCTGAAATCATTGCATAATTGAAAATTTTAAATACAGTGAGAGTTTGTATTTAGTAATTCGATTGTAGGGATCTAATACTTCGGGAGGAGATTAGTCTATTATTGTATGTTGAGTTGAGAACTATTTTCAAAGAAAATTCCTGCATGATAAATTGACTTTCAATCCTGATTACATGTGGTTTCCCTGATGCCTGACGCTTTTATTTTATAAGTTTAAACCGTTTTAATTTACCGTTTTTATCACAATCAACTTTATTATTCCTCTTTAGCTTGATTTGAATTGAAACTGATTCGTGTACTATTCTGGTCTCTATTGATTTGATACTCTATCTATGCTACACTGAACTGTTCTATGCAGTAATAGTTTAGGATTAAATTCTTGACCTATCAGAATTTAGTAGGGTGCAATGATACTAACTACGTTTTGATGTTTTGTCTTTTTGGTGAAATTTTCAAGATTTTTGTTTTTAAACAAGATGAGTCTTTTGAGTCGAAGGAACCATGATCACAATCAATGATAATAAATAACCAAGTGTGGGTATGGTTTTCACTTTCTTTAGATTACTGACTTAGATTAGGATCGGAACCCCATTACTGATTGTTTGTTTCTGAAAGTTCTGGTCTTTTGAGTTATTGATGATTTGATGATAGCTCTGCCATGATCACACTTAATTTAAATATGAATTATTCTTGTTTATGGTGTTAATTTACTTTGAGAATTAGGTATATTGCTCTTCAATATTCTGTAAAATCGACAAGTTCTTCCAGTACGGTTCGGGTCCTTTCTCTCTCTCCCTTCAGAAAAATAATAAAAACCGTTAGAAAAAGTTTTTGAAAGCGTGACCTTGTAGTCCGTAGTCATTGTCGGGCTACTGAAAAGCAGTTAGAATCATGAAAACACAGAAAAGTGGGAACATGAAAAAAGTAAAAAAAAAAAGAAAGAAAGAAAGAAAAGAAAAACGCAGAAAAGTGCGAATCTTCAGAAAAAAAGAAGCGAGAAAGGGGAAAAAAGATCAAGACCGGAAGTCGGTTGATGCTCTATTTGGTATGGGCATTTCGATAGAAAGGTTAGAATGCATGAATCTGAACTTAATTGAATTTAATGAGCTGGTTGATATGATTTGATACTTGATTGATTTGGGATTTAGAGTAAGAAACAGCTTGTTAGTTTAGTGGTGGTAAACAATTAATTCGAAGTATTTGTTTGAGATTGATGTCTTTTGGATTTGAAACTATACTTATGGTTTTTGAGATTTTTTTAGTTTATGTGTGGTCCATTTCAAACCTCTTCTCCAGATTGAATCTTGCTTTACTTGAGGACAAGCAAAGATCTAAGTCTGGCGAGTTGATATTGCGCGGTTTTAATGCATAATAGTGGGCATTATGTTTGCTATTCTGCATTATTTCGAGTGTTTTCATTGCATATTTGGTATAATTTCAGTATTTCAGGTGTTATGGTCGAATCGGAGCAAAACGATGCATTTTAGGAGATTTTAGAATTTTTCAGAGATTGAAGAAGAAGAAGTGCACGATCAGGCAGGTGATATGCCCGATCGGCCAAATGTTCCTAGAAAAATCCGAAGAAATAAATCGATTAGGCAAAGAAGAAGAATCGAGAAAAAAACATGATATGCTCGATCGGGCAACATTATGCTCGATCGAGCACATCCGCCGAACAAGAATTGAAGTTTTCCAAAATTGCAAACAAATCCTCAAGCCTATCCAAGTTTTCCTTATTTATTATTTTACCTTTTTAGCCTAATTTATTTTCTGAGAATTACTGAGGGAGAGGAGATTCAACCTGCATTTGGAGAAGATTTCTGAACCCTTTTATAATATCTCTATTTGTTTTATTATGTGTTCTATAATAATATTGATTTGTGATTTCATGTCAATGTCTGAGTAGTTCCACAGTTAGGTTTTAGGGTTTCCCAGAGAAATCAGGGTTTGATTGTTAGATTTGTCATAAGAGGATGGTGATTATTAGGTTTTTAGTCTAGACTTGTTATTGTTTAGATGAATAAGTGTCTCTGCTTGCGGGAGTATTGTCTTTGATGCTTATGAACATATCGAATCTGAAATCATTGCATAATTGAATTATTTAAATACAGTGAGAGTTTGTATTTAGTAATTCGATTGTAGGGATCTAATACTCCGGGAGGAGATTAGTCTATTATTGTCTTTTGAGTTGAGAACTATTTTCAAAGAAAATTCCTGCATGATAAATTGACTTTCAATCCTGATTACCTGTGGTTTCCCTGATGCCTGACGCTTTTATTTTATAAGTTTTAAACCTTTTCATTTACCGTTTTGATCAATATCAATTTCATTATTCTTGTTTTAGCTAGATTTGAAATAGAAACTGAACGTGTACTATTTTGGTCTCTGTGAATTTGATACCCTATCTATGCTACATTGAATTGTTCTCTGCAGTACTAATTTAGGATTAAATTCTTGACCTATCAGAATTTTGGCGCTGTTGCCAGGGACCAATTGTGCCTTTCTAGTTTTTATTAGTATCTCTTCTAAAGTTTTTATTTTCAGTACTCATCTCGTTCTCTTTTGCTTTTTTTGTTTTACGGGTGTATGATCAGAAGTTCTGACAAATCCTATGAATTGCTAAGCCTCAGTAACTCGGAACTTGCTAGGATAGAACGCTCAAACCGGAAAGCTAAGAAAGACGTAAACTCATCCAATTCAATGGCTGGGAACGTTGATCAACTCATTCCGGGCAGACCCCAAGGTCAAAACCCTCAACCTGCTCTTGGACTCAATCAACTCATTAACCGAGCGCAAGGTGATGGTAACAGCAATTAAGTGTCACCAGGCCAACAAGGAGCAAATAACAACCAAGCTCCACCGGAAAATCCCAATCCCGAGAACGCTCAGAACATAGATGCAAGAAACTTTGTCTTGTATGGAGATCCGGAGAGAGTTTGCATGATCAATGCTCAAAAACCACCTCTAGTTGGTTCTTACAACAATCCTCAAGCACACTATGCTAACAGGAATCCCATCCAGCCCCCTCAACCTCAGCGAAGGGAATACCAATTCCTTATCCAGCTAGTTCAGATGATCCGTAACCACCAATTCAGTGGTCTACCAAGTGAGCATCCAATGGATCATATTGACCTTTTTGAGGATATTTGTAGCACCATTAAACTCAATGGAGTGACCAGCGATTTCATTCACTGCAGTTTGTTCTGTCACTCTTTAGCTGAAAGAGCACTTTGCTGGCTAAAGTCTACCTGCAAGATCTATAGTAACCTGGGATGATTGCAAGGCCAAGTTTATAAACTAGTTCTTCACTACTACTAGGACTAATGCCTTAAGGAAATAGATCTCTACTTTTCCTCAAACTCCTGTAGAATCATTCTATGTATCTTGGGAACGCTTCAAAGAGTTGTTTCGTGATTGTCCACATCACGGTTTCTCAGATGTAAGTCTCCTCAATACCTTTCATAGAGGAATTGAACAAAAGTATTAGTTTTCCTTAGATACAACAAGCGATGAAGACTTTATGCAAAAACATGTTCCTGATGCATATCGTTTGATAGAAAATCTGCCAGCTAGTAATAGCAATCATTGCCTAGAGTTTGATCGCCAAACAAAGGTTCTGGTATTAGCTGCTAAGTCATAGATTTCAGAGGTGAAAGGAAGATTTTCATAGATGAAAGGACTAATCAATCAGCTTCTAAAGAGTTAAACTCATAAACAAGTTAGTCATGTAGATGATTCCGAAGTTGACTGCTTTGCAGTTCAAGAATAGAATTCTGGTGAAGTTGAGAAAGAAGTGAGTTACATCAATGCTCAAGAACAAAGGATGTACAATCAAAGGTATAATCAAGGTTTTAACAAGACTCATCCTAACTTATCTTGGAGAAGTACCAATGTTGAAAACCCCCAAGATCAACATTATCCGCAGAAATAGAAACCATTTGTGCAGAATTCTAATTCAGGCGGTTTTCAACAAACCTCTCAGCATGTATTTCCACAAGCTCAACCTCAACCAAGTAATTATGTTAAGATGATGTTTAAGCAACTGCTGGAAGGAAAACAACATTTCCAAACATTGATCCAAGGAGAAGTGAATGAGCTGAATCAAAAGTTTGATGCATTATCAACTCATGTAAAGCATTTGGATGTGCAAGTTACTCAGACTTCTGAAGCTGTGAAAAGAAAAGTTGGTGTCTTTCCTGGAAAAGCTGAGGAGAATCCAAAGGGGTATTGCAAGACTTTGGTTGGTTATTCTGAAGAAGAAGCTGATGATCTGGAAAAAGTCCAGATTTTGAAAAGTTAGAAAAAAGTGCAGAGAAAACTGCCCGATCGAGCAACACATGCCCAATCGAGCAAAGCAGTTTCAGAGAGGATGCTCAATCAAGCAACACATGCCCGATCGAGCAAATGCGTGAAAAATTCCCCTGAATTTTTGATCGATCGGGCACATCACTTGCCCGATCGGTCTCGAAATCCGGAGAATTCCCAGAGACTTTTTCCCGAGCAAGCAACATATGCCCGATTGGGCAAAAGCCCCTGGAACTGAAAACTATAGAAATTGTGGAAACCCCATAATCCCTTATATGGTGCCTTCTACTAAGCCTAGATCAGAGTTTGAATGTGGTGAGATGATTGGGAAGCCACCTATTCCACTTAGGAAGCTTCATAAGATAAAAGATCCAGAGGAATTCTTAGTTCCTTGTTCGATCAATGGAGTGGAGTTCATAGATTCTCTTTGTGATACTAGAGCTAATTTGAGCGTTATGTCGATGACTGTTGCAAAACAGTTGGGACTATCAGGTATCCAACCATCTCATATGACTTTCACACTTGCACACTTTCAGAACAGTTGGGACTAGCGGGTTTTCTATCCAGCGTTTCCTTCAAAAGGGATCTTCAGGCTAACTGTGGTGAAAGAGGTAGAGATGAAGAACATAATTCATATTGAACCGGATCCTAAGTGTGTAGTTGCTGATGTCTCACACAAAGAGCCTCCAATCTCAACAAGGAGTGGGAATCCTAAGGTTAAGGAGAAGGTGAAAGTTGAACCGGAGCATATAAAGAAGGAATCTCAAGTAACTTTGATCCCTCAAGCAATAGTTGGGGATACCATTGAGTATAAGGTGAAAAACAAAGGGTTCTCAAAGTTTAGAGTCTTACTCACCCCAGAGTTCAAAGAGAAATGGATTGATATTGCAAAGGATGTAATAGGGGAAGGTTTTGAAGTTAAAGATGTCTGGATTTGGAGCTTGTTATGGAACATCGCTGGATGTTGATTCCATTCCTACCCAGAGGTAAGTACCGTCAAGATAAGTGACGTTAAACAAAGCGCTGAGTGGGAGGCAACCCACTATATTTAGAGGCTATTTATTTTTTTTTCTTTTTTGAGTCAGTCATAACCTACTTATGTTTAGTTTTGAGTTTAAAGTGTTTCAAGTTATTACTGGTGAAAGTTTCTTCATGACATTCTGGGTTATTTCTTCTATTATCATTACTCACCTTTCTCATTTGAATTTTTGGTTGATAGAATGGTTTCTCTCTTGATTCTTACTAATTTTGATTAGTATTGCTTAGATCATTGCTCACCATTCACCATCAATCTTGCGTTTTGACTTGGGTTGATTTTAGATTCATGATTGATTGGGTTTTCTCATTAAATAATTCTTGATTCCTGCTAATTATGATTAGTATTGCTTGATCATTGCTCTTTACTTACCAATTGATTATGTGATGCTGTAACGATTGCTGATAACTGTTCTGAATGATGTCTCTTATATATGATTCTTGCTGATTTTTGATTAGTATTGCTCGATCATAATGCATTAATGGTTTCTCAACAACTGATTCTTGTTAGTTTTTAAGCTATCATTGGTCAAATCATTATTCAACCATTACTTACACTTCTCTCAAGTGTTTGTTCTTTTTGTAGGCATAGAGAATGAGGCATAGGAGTTCAGAACAAGTTTGGGAGCCATTCATCTTTAGTAAACCTCTTTCCTTTGAACACTCATATATAGTATTATCTATTTTCATCCATTACTGATTTTACTATAGATCCTAGTCACTTATATACCTTTTCTTGGATTTATTTTCACATTGGGACGGTGTGAAGTAAGTCTGGGGGAGTAGGGTGTAATGATATTAACTACGTTTTGATATTTTGTCTTTTTGGTGAAATTTTCAAAAAAATTGTTATTAAACTAGATGAGTCTATTGAGTCGAAGGAACCATGATCAGGATCAATGATAATAAATAACCAAGTGTTGGTATGGTTTTCACTTTCCTTAGATTACTGACTGAGATTAATTGCTTAGATTAGGATTGGAACCCCATTACTGATTGCTTGTTTCTGAAAGTTCTGGTCTTTTGAGTTATTGATGATTTGATGCTAGTTTTGCCATGATAGGACTTCATTTAAATCTGAATTATTTTTGTTTATGGTGTTGATTTACTTTGAGAATTAGGTACCTTGGTCTTTAATATTCTGTAAAACCGACAATTTCTTCAAGTACGGTTCGGGTCCTTTCTCTCTCTCCCTTTAGAAAAATAATAAAAACTGGTAGAAAAAGTGTTGAAAGCGTGACCTTGTAGTCTGTAGTCATTGGGCTGCTGAAAAGCAGTTAGAATCATGAAAAATCAGAAAATTACGAACATGAAAAGAATAAAAAAAAGAAATAAAAGAAAAGAAAAACGCAGAAAAGTGCAAATTTTTAGAAAAAAAGAAGTGAGAAAGGGGGAAAAGGATCAAGACCGGAAGTCAGTTGATGCTCTGTTTGGTATGGGCATTTCGATAGAAAAGGTACTTGAGTAAATTGATTGATATACCATAGGTGAGAATGCATGAATCTGAACTTAACTGAATTTTAAAGAGCTGGTTGATATGATTTGATACTTGATTGATTTGAGATTTAGAGTAAGAAACAGGTTGTTAGCTTAGTGGTGGTAAAAAATTAAGTCAAAGTAATTGTTTGAGATTGGTGTCTTTTGAATTTTAAACTGTACTTATGGTTTTTGAGATTTTGTGAGTTTCCGTGTGGTCCATTTCAAACATCTTCTCCAGATTGAATTTTGCTTTACTTGAGGACAAGGAAAGATCTAAGTCTGGGGGAGTTGATATTTCTCGGTTTTAATGCATAATAGTGGGCATTTATGTTTGTTATTCTACATTATTCTGAGTGTTTTCATTGCATATTTGGTAGAATTTCAGTATTCTAGGTGTTCGGGTCGAATCGGAGCAAAACGATGCATTTCAGGAGATTTCAGAATTATTCTGAGTATTTCAGACATTGAAGAAGAAGTGCACGATCGGGCAAATGTTCCTGGAAAAATCCGAAGAGAGAGATCGATCGGGCAAAGAAGAAGAATCGAGCAAAAACATGATAAGCTCGATCGAGCAACATGATATTACTCGGTTTTAACGCTTTCTAATGAGAATTTATGTTTACTATTAAGCGTTATCCAAGTGTTTTCCTTGCAATTTGATATCTTTTTACAGGTTTTCTAGGTTTTTTGGTCATTTTGGAACAAAAAGACGGATTTCTGCACAAAACGGATGCAAATTGATATATGCAAAAGAGTCCACCAGAAGGGTCAGAAGTTTAGCAATGTTTGAAGATGTTCCCACCGATGGATGAAGCTTAATTTTCGACAAAAGATAGCCACGTGAGTTAGCTTTCATATGGAAATGGTTTGAAGTCGATCCATCGGTGAAATCAAAAGTTATGGCTATTTTACTGAAGACTGGTCAAACTGACTGGATAAGAAACTCGCGCAGGAATACAAAGAAGTGCACGATCGGGCAAAGAAGTGCCCAATCGAGCATTTTCTCCTGGAATACCCGAGAACAAGTAGAAAATTTCCAAAATTTGCAATCAAGTCCTCAAGTTTACCCCAATTTTCCTATTTCAATTATTTTACTTTTTAACCTATAAATACATTATGTTTTAGGTTTTTAGAACTTAAGCTTTATTTTATTTCTGAGAGAATTACTGAGGGAGAGGAGATTCATCCTGTATTTGGAGAAGATTTATGAACCTTTTTATATATCTATATATTTTTTAATTATGTGTTCTTTTTTTACATTGAATTGTGTTTGCTTTGATATGTCTGAGTAGTTCATTAGTTAGGTTTTAGGGTTTCCTAGGGAAACTAGGTTTGAATGTTAGGTTTAACTTTGTAGGATTGAATTTGTTAGGTTCTTAGTCTAAATTCGTTCTTAATGCATGAATTAGTTTAATCACCTAGTTCATGATTATATGTTGATAAATACAAAGAGATTTGATCTAGAAACCTGACCTAATTTAGATGAATAAGTGCTTTTACTTGCGGGAGTATTGTTTTAAATGCTTAAGAAACAATTGAATCTGATTGTAATGCATGATCGAATTTCTTTAAAGACGGCGGGAGTTTGTCTCTGGAAATTCGAGCATAGGGTTTAATACTCCGGGAGGAGATTATTCCAAATTCATTTTTCGTGTTGAGAACTATTTTCAATCGCAATCCTGCATGTTAACTTGACTTTAAACCTGAATACCTACGGATTTCCCTAATGCCTAGCGTTTTTATATTATAAGTTTTTAAACGTTTTTATTTACTGTTTTGAATTCGATACAAAATCTATTATTCTTGCTTTAGCAAGATTTGAAGTTAAAACTGAACGTGCATTTTCTGGTCTCTGTGGATTCGATACCTTTGCTATGCTACTTTGAACTGTTCTCTGATGTATTAGTTATATGATTAAATTCTTAACCTATCACAACACTATGCTCAATTGAGCACATCCCCGAACAAGAATTGAAGTTTTTCAAAATTGAAAATCAAGTCCTCAAACCTATCCAAGTTTTCCTTATTTATTAATTTACCTTTTTAGCCTATAAATACAATGTGTTTTAGGCATTTAGAACAAAGCTTTATTTATTTTTTGAGAGAATTACTGAGGGAGAGGAGATTCAACATGTATTTGGAGAAGATTTCTGAACCCTTTTATAATATCTCTATTTGTTTTATTATGTGTTCTATAATGATATTGATTTGTGATTGCATGTCGATGTCTGAATAGTTCCATAATTAGGTTTTAGGGTTTCCCAGAGAAATCAGGGTTTGATTGTTAGATTTGTCATAAGGGAATAATAATTGTTAGGTTCTTAGTCTAGACTTGTTATTAATTATTGAATTAAACTGGCAATTTAGTTCATTGATATTAGGTTGATAAACACAAAGAGATTTTGTTTAGAAATCTGACCTAGTCTAGATGAATAAGTGTCTCTGCTTGCGGGAGTATTGTCTTTGATGCTTATGAACATATCGAATCTGAAATCATTGCATAATTGAATTGTTTAAATACAGCGGGAGTTTGTATTTAGTAATTCGATTATAGGGATCTAATACTCCGGGAGGAGATTAGTCTATTATTGTCTTTTGAGTTGAGAACTATTTTCAAATAAAATTCATGCATGATAAATCGACTTTCAATCCTGATTACTTGTGGTTTCCCTGATGCCTGACGCTTTTATTTTTTAAGTTTTAAACCGTTTTAATTTACCGTTTTGATGACTATCAATCTTATTATTCTCGCTTTAGCTAGATTTGAAACTGAAACTGAACGTGTACTATTCTGGTCTCTGTTGATTCGATACCCTATCTATGCTACATTGAACTGTTCTCTGCATTACTAGTTTAGGATTAAATTCTTAACCTATCACGAGTAGGTACTCGGCTTACGTAAGGCTCATCACTTCTAGAACTTGCGAGTAGGTACTCAACTTTAATGTTCTAGGTCATCAATAGCATCCGAGTATCGAATTACATAATGTTCATCGCTCCTAAAACGTGCAAGTAGGTACTCGACTTTAATGTTCTTCCTTCNTTACCTCGGAAACATAGAAAGGGCTGAGTTATTCTTCCTTCCGACACATCGAAAGAGCTGAGTTATTCTTACCTCCGAAACATCGAAAGGGCTGAGTTATTCTTACCTCCGAAAAATAATAGAGACTGAGTTATTCTGACCTCAGTAACGTAACAAGGGCTGGGTAATTGTCTTTTCAAAAT
>OVBE01000544.1:0-48235 GCA_900406425.1 Iberis pinnata | reverse complement strand
CAGTAATTCGCGCTATCGTGGAGTGCTATCAATACTACTTTTTCTTGTAGTGGTTCAAGGATGCTCATGCTTTCATCTCTTGTTATGATTCATGCCAAAGACAGGGAAACATCTTAAAACGCAATGAGATGCCTCAGAACTTTGTCTTAGAAGTAGAGGTTTTTGATGTGTGGGGAATTGACTTCATGAGTCCTTTCTTTATATATTTCATAAGAATCTATATATCCTTGTTGTTGCTGATTATGTTTCTAAGTGGGTTGAAGCGATTGCTAGTCCCACTAATGATTCTATGGTTGTGCTAAAAATGTTTAAATCTGTGATTTTTCCCATATTTGAGTACCTAGAATAGTCATTAGCGATGGAGGCTCTCATTTCATCAGTAGGGTCTTTGATGGGTTACTCAAGAAGCATGGAGTCAAACACAAAGTGGCTACACCGTATCATCCTCAGACTAGCGGTCATGCAGATGTTTCTAACAGGAAAATCAAAGCTATCTTGCAGAAAATGGTGAATGGATCCAGAAAAGATTGGTCTTTGATGCTAGATGATGTTCTTTGGGCTTACAGAACTGCATTCAAGAGCCCCTTAGGTACTACTCCTTTTCACCTTGTTTATGGAAAAACTTGTCAGTTGCATATAGAATTGTAGCACAAAGCTGCTTCGGCTGTCAAGTTCTTGAACTTTGACATGAAGACCACAACATAATTGACGCCATATCGCTTATAAGAACTCCAAAATCTACAAGGAAAGGACCAAAACTGCACATAACGAGAAGATCATTCCCCGCGATTTTCAACCAGGTGATCAGGTATTGCTCTAAAATTCTCGCATGAAGCTTTTCCCTAGTAAGTTGAAATCTAGGTGGTCTAGACCATTTGTGATCAAAGAGGTTAGACCCTATGGAGCTGTTGTCTTGTACAACTAAACTGGTGGTGATTACTTTGTGAACAGTCAAAGGCTGAAGCCTTATTTAGCTTCTTTAGATCATACAGAGGTAACTGAAATACCTCTTGCTGATCCCACCTCCAATTAGAGGTAAGTATCATCAAGCTAATAGACGTTAAAAAGCGTTGATTGGGAGGCAACCTACTATTTAGTTTTTAGATATCTATTTATAGTTTTCAGTTAGTTTTCGAGTCAAGTTTTGAGTCTTAGGAACTAATTTATTAATTTTTAGCTTTGAGTTCATGAGTGCCTTAGGAAAAGATGCAAGAAAATGAAGTTTTTGGAGTGGGGAAGGCTAAATCGATCGGTTCACTTATGGACCGATCGGTCTGCAACAACAGATGGATCCAGAGAGACTAGATCGATTGGTCCACTTATGGACCTATCGGTCCACAGCAACATGGGGAAATAAAAAAATTGGATCGATCGTTCCACATATGGGCCTATCGGTCCAAACCCAAGTAAACCGAGAAATCGATTTCTCAATTTGATTTTGAACCGGATTAGACCAAATCCACTTGAATCAAACCAATCTCCCCACCTCTCCTACCCTATGCCACAAAAAGTTCCCTTTCTCCTCTTCCCTCACTTCATCTTCCTCTCTTACTCGCAAATCTCCATTATCACCTATCTCCATCAATCCTTCACCAAATCAAGTGGCTTTTGGGTCTAATTTGGGTGGATTTTCGAGCTCTATCTCTTTCTCATAATCATTACTTGATTCTCCCAAGTTCTGGTCCCTAATATCTTCTTTAGGGTCCAAAAATTTGAAGCTAGGGTTTGGGTTTTACTTCAATCGCGATTTAGGTTGATATGGTGCTTGCAATTGTTTGATTATTGCTTTAACTACACTCACTTGATGCTCTTTTATTGATAATTGATGATACTTGGTTGCATATGAGTTTTTTAGGTCTTTTTAGGTGGATTTGGAAAATTTTGATTGAGGTGATAATGAGTTGCTTGTATGTATAGTTAGATGGTGCTCATACTTTTGTATACATGGTTTAGATGGTGCTCACACTCTTGTTTGCTATATTTCTATGAAATTTTTTTTACTTGAATCTTGAAGCTTGTAGATTTCTTAATTGACTATGATTCTCACTAATTTTGAGTTGGTGTTGCTTGATCATCCATACTATCTCTTCTATGTTTCTTGTCACCACACTTAGCCTAGTTTCAATAGCTACTACTCAATGCTCAATGATGTGATGTTGGTTATGGTTGGTTCTAAATGTTTTGTCACATTCACTATCCTAACTCTTGATTCTTACCAATCTTAATTAGTATTGCTTGATCATTGCTTTTGTTTAGGAGTTTTTGCTACTTTTTGGCTTGGTTTCTTGGTTCGGTTTTACGTTGATTGGTTCGTACATATTTCTTGATAATATCTCTTTTGTATTGCTCAATCATTGTGAACTATGATCACTTATGTTTAAGTATTGAATATCTACTCATCCTCTTTTGAGTCTTGTCTCTTTTGTAGATGTCTCAACAAGAAGGAACCTCAACCGGACGAGCAAGATGCGCATGCACAGTCAAACCATCAAACCCCCCACCACCTCCTTCTGGTGAACCATTGAAAAGTGGACTAAGAAGGCTACTAAGGCCGACAAGGGCAAAGGACTAGCCCTGGATTTCCCGATTGATCCAAAGTTGTGCGCGGCCCCCTGGCCTAGACTAGCAAAGACATCTTTCACTTTGAGGAGGTTTGATCTTACCGCTGGCACCATATCATCCGAAAAAGTGTTGGCAAAACCGTGAGTTAGGACCAGTTTGGGATGATTTTGATTTGCTCTTCTACAACTGCTTCTTGAGTTTTGAATTCAAGCCTACCCGATTCATGGATAAGGCAATCTTGGATACATTGGGTCTATTGGATGATATTGTACTCATGCTCGAACGGATCAAGTTCACTCATTTTCCATTCACCCCATATCCGCTAAGTGAAGATCTAGCCCGCCAATTCCTCGCATCAGTCCGCCTTCACCACATTCACCCTAAAGCACCTCGAGTTGACGAGACATGTATTTGTTTCATTGTGCTTGGGAACTATTATAAGCTAACTATGCACAACCTTTGTGAGGTCATGGGTTTCAACTCAGCTGGGTATAAGAGGTTCATCACTGAGTTTACTGGGCACCAGACCCTATGAAGTCTTATTGGATGCGGGAAGTTCGAACCGAGAGACGCAAAATAAGCCAAAATCAGAAACACGACCATCTACATCTTTGAACGGATACTTTTTCTACTTTTCTACAGCAAGGATGATGCATGAGCTTTACGGACATAGGAGCTCGAGTTCATTCACTTTGGCATTAGCCAATTGGTGGTTCGGATTTACGACACAAACCAGAAGTGGGAGATCCACACTAACTTGGGTTTTCTGTTTGCATTGGTCCTTGTAGATCGGGAGATGCTCGCTTTAGGTCATCCTACATGATTCAAGGTGATGGGGAGCCTGATTATCCCCATTTTAGAACATGTTGGCATTCGGGTTCTTCCATTTTAGACCGATAAGCCCCTCTCTTTCACTGATATTGGCTATTTGAAGACCGCCAGTATGTTTAGAAAGGATAATGTTTACAAGTTTACTAACATCTTAGGTACCAAACTCCAATGCTCTCTTCCGAACCCCGAGATCACGCGTTTAGTATCGATCGATAATGTCTGGTTCTTACTAGGCCCCTAGCATCTGAAGAACGGTTCAGCTAGAACCGCTAGTGTTCCCCTACTTCCTGGTCGACCAAACCGCAATCATCCCCAATATTCTCATGCGCATGTACCTGAATCTGACTCTAACTCTGATGAGCAGGTTGATTATAGTGAGTTCACTCTTCCACCGCGTCGTGTCGACATGACCACTGATGAGAAGCTGGAGTGGATTATGACTTCTCAGGAGCGCAACAACGCATTGATGAGGCACAACAACAGTTTGATGGAACGGCTCAAGAAGAATACTTCGCGAATTTGTCCTTCCTGCATACGCTATCCTTCTCGCGAGCGCGACCATAGTGATGAGGATATGGAGCATGATTTTGAGGCTGCACCTGTGAGTTATGCTCTCCCACGTTCTGATGACAGTTCCCCTTTAGATGATTTACCGTCCCCTGATGACTCCGCACCTTTCGACATGCCCCTGGTTTACTTCTGATGAGTATGCAATTTGTAGTAACTCTTTTTCCTTTTCTCTTTTGAACTCATGTCATTCTTATTTTTCTTTTTAGACTTATGTATTTTTTTCTTATTTTCTCCTTCTCTCTGATTTATTTTCACTCCGGGACAGTGTGAAGTAAGTCTGAGGGAAGTATATGTTTTAACGCGGTTCTAATAATTATTTTGGTTGTTTTGTTAGTGTTGATGAAATTTTTCGAAAAGTTTTATTTTGAAATCGCTGAGTCTATCGAGTCGAAGGAACCATGATCAAAATCTATGATGACTATTAGCCTAGTGTGAGTATAGTATTTATCTCTTTAGATTACTGGTTTACATTTAACTCCTATGATTAGGATTAGAACCCCATTGTTGATTGAATTTCTTCTGATTGTTTTGAGTCTTTTGGATTGTTGATGATTTGATGCTAGCTATGCAATGATAGCACTTAACCTGAACTTAATTTCTCTTGCTTATGGTGTTGGTATACTTTGAAAACTAGGTACATTGTTCTTCAGTACTCTGTAAAACCGACAAGTTCTTTCAGTATGATCCGGGTCCTTTTTCTCTCTCCCTTTAGAAAAACGGTACAGAAAAAGGATTGAAAGCGTGATCTAGAAATCCATAGTCAATCCCCACAAAAAACCGGTTGCTAAAAAGAAAGAAAAAATGAAAATAAAATAAAGAAAGCGCAGAAATGCGAAGAAATAAAAAAAAAGCAGTAAGAAAAGAAAAAGAAAAGAGAAGTTAAAAAAAGAAGAAAAATGATCAGGATAAGAAGTCGTTTGATACTTTGTTTGGTATGAGCATTTTGATAGAAGAGGTACTTGAGCACATTGATCCATACCCCATAGGCGAGAATGCATTTATCTGAACTTAATTGAACTCAATGAGCTGGTTGAAATGACTTGATGGTTTGGTTGATTTGGGATTTAGAGTAGGAAGCGTGCTATTAGTTAAGTGGTGGTAAACAGTTCATTCGTAGTGGTTATTTAAGATTGGTGTCTTTTGAATTTTTGATGTTTATGCTTGGGATTTCTGAGGTTTTGAGAGTTCTTGTGTGGTCTGATACACTCAGGTTTTAACCCAAATATATTCATTGCAAGTGCACAGTAAACGCAGTAGTATATGAGGGATCGAATCCACAGAGACCAAGTTGTGCGGCTCTCAGTTAAACGTTCAATTCTAGCTAAGACAGTAATAAAAAAGTGTGTTTGACTTTGAACAATTGTAAATTAAAAAGACAGTAAATGAAAGCGGTTGTAAGCAATTAAAGAAAACGCTAGGCAATAGGAAATTGCACATGTATTGATACACTCAAGTTTTAACCCAAATATATTCACTGCAAGTGAACAGCAAACGCAATAGTATACAAGCGATCGAATCCACAGAGACTAAGAACGTACGACTCTTAGTTAAAAATCGAATAAAGCTAGGAACAAGTTTAAAATAATGATTATGAATTGAGAATAGAAATAACAATAAATTAAAACCGGTTGTAAAACAAATAACAAAAATTCTAGGCAATAGGGAAATCCACAAGTAATAAAGTTAAAGGTCAAGGTTAACATGCAAGATTTTCTTTGAAAATAGTTTCCAACTCGAAAGACAATGATATACTAATCTTCTCCCGAAGTATTAAATCCCTATGTTTAAATCACTAAAGACAAACTCCCGCCATATTTAGATGATTTAATCAAGCAATTCAATTCAGATTCGATATGTTCATAAACCCCTAAGAAAATACTTCCACAAGAAAAGACACTTATTCATCTAGATTATATCAGACTTCTAAACCAAATCCCATTGAGTTTATAATTCTAAGATCAATGAACTAGTTAACTTCTCTAATTCATGCAATATGAACAAATATAGACTGAGAACCTAACAATTTCAATCCATTATATTAAACCCTAACATTCAACTTGGTTTTCCTAGGAGAAACCCTAAAACCTAACAAATAGATTACTCAGACATGATGACAAGAACAAAAATCATAGATGAAGTAAACATTGCAGAATCCAAAAACCAAATTGTGTATAAGAGAATCAGAGTTCATAAATTCTCTCGAATACAGAAGTAGATCTTTTCGCTCTGCAAAGTTCTATAAATATAATGTGTTGTGTCTCAAAATTAAGCCAAAAAGGCTTTTATAGTTTCTAACCCAATAAGAAAAAAAACTAATAATAAGCCTTGAGGACGAATGCGTCTTTTTTCTTGAAATCACTCTTCTTCATGTAAAGGGATCGATCGATCTGTACTTAAAAAGGGATCGATCGATCTTGTGTGGATCGATCAATCTAAAAATCTGTAGGTTCTCCAGGAGCTTGGATTGATCGATCCATGATGGGATCGATCGATCTCCTCAATGAAATGCCTGGATCGAACATGCTTTAGCCTGGATTGATCCTTCTGTCTTAATTTATTCCATTTGCACCTGAATTCTTCCAATAATCATCATTTTCACTCCAGAACATCCCAAACCCCTGAAACCATGAAAACATACGAAAACACAAGGAAAACACTAGAATAACGCCAAATAGTAAGTATAAATACCCACTATAAAGTGTTAAAACCGAGTGATATTAACTCTCCCACACTTACATCTTTAGCATACGGTTTTTCTGGGATTGACTATGGATTTATAGATCACGCTTTCAATCCTTTTTATATATCGTTTTTGTCTCTCTTTCTCTTTTTTTATTGAAGGGAATGTGAAGGGGGATCAGAATCGTACTGAAAGAACTGTTGGTTTTACAGAGGGTTGAAGACAAAAACACGTAGCTCAAAGTATTCCAACACCATAGATAAGAAATTTAAAGATAAATTAAAGTCATAACAAATTAGAGCCAACATCAAATCATCAACAATCTAAAAGACCAGAATTTTCAAAAGCATATCAATTAATCAATGGGGTTCCAATCCTAAATACAATAGTTAATCTAATTCAGTAGTCAAGTAGAGAATGATACCAAACTCACATCGGGTTAGTAGTCATCATGGATTTCGGTCATCGTTCCTTCGACTCGACTCATCTAGACTCATCTAAATACCAAAACGAATTTTTTTGAAAATTTCATCAAAATAGACAAAACATCAAAAGAATGTTAGTAGCATCATATACCCTCCCCCAGACTTATTTCACACTGTACCAATGTGAACATGAATCCAGAAGAAGGATATAACATAAGTCTCAAAGATACTAAAAATGAAATAAAAGTACATGAGTCCCAAGTGAAAAAAAGAGATACTGAAAAAGGTGAAGTCAAATCAGTCTGAGGGTTGTCCTGAACTGCCATTGTCTCTCTCCCTCCTAGAAGAAGGTTTCCGTCATCATCGTTGCGATCCCGAGGTGATTTGAAACAAGCCGGGCGTCGTATCTTGGCAATCGTACTCCATATCCTTTAAACCATGTTGTAGGTCCTCTCCGTAGCATCCGCTGTCCATATGATCATCCCAGAATCAATGAAATCAGAGCGTCGAGGCGGCATGTCAAACTCACTAAAGTCCTCAGGAAGAATAGGTGAACCATCTTCTGTGCTAGGCTCTCGTTGGCATCTCTGCCTATGAGCGGGTCTCTGACGTCTAGCATGGCCTCGAGGAAGCTGTGGAGCATCAGATACAGGTGCAGGTGCGCCACATAGATGTTTGTATCCTGAGAGATATCAGATGTTTGCTAGAGAAGTGATACTGATGATCTCTTGCCTCGGCATGTAGACTCTACACAATTGTCCTCTCACATGGAGAAACTTGTAGATTGTCCGTTTCTCGAAACTTTTCGTAGAGAAAAGGTAAGGCCAATCAACCCGGTTGGTTGCCTTTCCCTGAGAACACTACTCAAGCGGGATCTCAACATACAACAAATCTGGGGTAGCTAAACTACCCATCACCTCAACTCGAGTCGGATTCCTCAGAGCATCCATCTTCCGACTCGCCAAAATCTTTGCAAACACCCATCCAAAGTTGGCATCATGATGGGCTTGGTCTTGGTCAGTCTCATATCACATCAATGTGAAATGGCATAATGCATAGTGCAGGAGCTCAAGCTCCATAGAACTGACCGCAGCCGACTCAGACTTACCGGAGAAAGTAGACGCCAAGATCTTCAGAGCTATTCAGACTACAGGGTTACGAATGGCAGTAAGCTTTGAAGTCGTAGACTCTTACTTCCCATCCGCTATCACATCCCATAGGTGGGTATAAGAATAGTAGTTGGGAAATTCTGGAAGATGCCCTGCTGAACTAAACCCGAAGATGGGTCCGAACTCGGCCATCGGTATCCTCTGAAAACAACAAAGGCAAAAGAATTGTACCTCACTCTCGGAAATGTAAGCATACCGGAGATATGGACCAGGGTAGTAGATGCGAAATGAGGCTAGGTACTGCCTCGCCAAGTCGGGATATAGGGTAAGCTTGTAAAGGAAAAGTCCCGAGACCCATCCGAGTGATGATACCACTGACGTCCTCATCTACTCCTAGTGCGACCAAAGTTGCATGATCATCAAATTGAGTGGGATCCATGTGACTCTGCACAGGGGCATTGTAGAAGATGGAATCAAACTAATCCCACTTGTCCGTGAACTTCCTATCCTTCCATCCCTTGTGGATTTTGAGCTAGGAGACTACCAAATCATGTCGGTAGTTAGTGAAGCATGTGTTTGGTTTCCGGGGCCAGGGCTTTTCTTGGTACTTTGGATCGATAACCAGTTCTTCCTCCTCGTTTTCCTCATCATTTGCGCTACTACTAGCCACTGATTTCCCTTTTTCCTTTGCGGTAGCTCGCTTCTTGATCTGAGGTGGAGCGGTTGAGGCTGAGCGATTGGTTTGTGGCCGTGGCTGCTTCGAGCTTCGAGAACGGGTTCTTCTGTCTGTATCTATTGGTGGATCCTTCTCCAAACCGATATACCACATAGGATCTTTGTCGGTTGGATCCATTCTGCAAATGAAAGACTTAAGACATAATTAGTAACTAAATCATGTCGAGACAAACGAGTGAATGGTCATGCAATGATCAAGCAATATCAACATTATAGTTAACAATAATCAATTGCAAAGAAACCATTTGAAACACATTGATCGAGAAATACTAACTTAAACAATTAGCAAGAATCACATGCGTTTTATATGGAAGTCTAAGACACTAACGAATTCCAAGAATCTATAAACAATTCCAAAGAAGTTGTCAATCGATCAAGAAGGAAGTTGGACAGCGATTTGAGAAATACCAATCAACAAATTAGCAAGAATAAATTGAACAACCATACCAAGAATCAAAATTCAAAATTTTGAAACATAGAAATTGAAACTAAGAGTTATGAAATTCCAAATCAACTCAAACAAAAATCCAAACTCATTCCTAAACCATTCTCCTATTTCATTTAAGCATAACAATTCCATCAAACAATCCTAATACTACCAAACCCGAAATCCCCATCCAAATCTCAAACCCAAAATCCAAATTCTGCAATCCCAACATAATTCATCCAAAATCCAAATGCATTCATTCAATTAACCACATAATAGAGTATAGAAGCACATATAGAACCAATCCTATCATTCCAATCTAACAAAACACAAAAACCCCTTATGAACCCTAAATTTTGAATCAAAGAGGGAGAGTTAGGGTTCCATACCTTGCTTGAATCGAAATTAAAGTGAGAGATTCAGATTGGGCTTTGAAAATCGTGTGGAATGGAGTCAAGAATCGCAAAAATCAGTTGAAAATTGGGTGAGATAGAGATGTGGGGGATTTGAAGAATTTTTGGAGAAGCTTTTGAGAAAAAAAATGGTGGAATAGAGGTTTGGATCAAAATAGGAAGAAGAAGACTGAATAAATCGGTTCAAATTGAGTGAAAACCGGTTTAGTTCCTGAAATTCGGTTCAATTTAAGTGATTTTTCGACTTACCTAGATGAGGACTCGATCGATCTCTGCTGGGATCGATCGACCCCTTTTTGCGGAGCTTCCTGGACTTTTTGGATCGATTGATCCGTTTTTCTGCTGGTCTGGATATCGATGGATCGATCGATCCTTTTGCACGGAACAGTCCTGGTGGTTTGGATCGATCGATCCATAGACGGATCGATCGATCTGAGAATTCAACAAAATTTTCCAATTCCTGAACTTCCTGAAACACTTTGAACTCAAAACTAAAAATTAAAAATTAGCGATCTAAAATCTAAAATGACTCAAAACTAGGACCTAATAAACTGAAAAGACACATTAATTGGTTGCCTCCCACTTAGCGCTTGTTTAACGTCACTAGCTGGATGGTACTTACCTATAAACTAAGGCTGGATCTGCTACAGGAATCTTAGGTTCCTCCATGAGCTCTGAAGTAGCTAGATAAGGCTTAAGCCTCTGACTATTTACAAAAAAATTCATTACCTTGGTGGTTTCTAAGTACAAACGCACCATATGGCCTTACCTCTTTGATCACGAATGGCCCATACCACCTAGATTTCAATTTTTGAGGGAATAATTCCAGTGTAGAGTTATAGAACAATACCTGATCACCCGGTCGGAAGTCTCTTGGAATGATCTTCTTATCATGTGAAGCTTTGGTCCTTTCTTTGTAGATCTTGGATTTTTCATATGGCCTCGCCTCTGACCATTTACAACAAATTCATTACCTTGGTGGTTTCTAAGTACAAACGCACCATATGGCCTTACATCTTTGATCACGAATGGTCCATACCACCTAGAATTCAATTTTCGAGGGAATAATTCCAGTCTAGAGTTATAGAGCAATACCTGATCACCCGGTCAAAAGTCTCTTGGAATGATCTTCTTATCATGTGAAGCTTTGGTCCTTTCTTTGTAGATCTTGGAGTTTTCATATGCTATGTGGCGAATCTCTTCAATCTCATGGAGTTGAATGATACGCCTTTCTGTTACGGTCTTGATGTCAAAGTTTAGAAACTTGACAGCCTACACAGCTTTGTGCTCCAATTCTACACGTAAGTGACAAGATTTACCATAGACAAGGTTAAAAGGAGTAGTACCTAGAGGATTCTTGAATGTTGTTCTGTAAGTCCATAGAGCATCGTCTAGCTTCAAAGACCAATCTTTCCTAGAGTTTTTTACCATTTTTGCAGGATATCTTTGAGTTCCCTGTTAGAAACCTCTACATGTACACTAGTCTGAGGGTGATATGGTGTTGCGACTTTATGTTTCACCCCATGCTTCTTGAGAAATCTGTCAAAAACTCTGTTGATAAAATGAGTTCCTCCATCGCTGATTACTACTCTGGGGATACCAAACGTGGGGAAAATCATAGACTTAAACATTCTTAGCACAAATTTTGCATCATTAGTGGGGCTAGCAATTGCTTCAACCCACTTAGACACATAATCAACAACAACTAGAATATAAAGGTTATTATGAGAAATAGGGAAAAGACCCATAAAGTCAATTCCCCACACATCAAAAATCTCTACTTCAAGAATGAAGTTATGGGGCATCTCATTTCACTTTGAAATGTTCCCTTGTCTTTGGCAAGGATCGCAGTAAGATATGAAATTGTGAGCATCTCTGAACATAGTGGGCCACTAGAAACCTGCTTGGAGTACCTTAGAAATTGTTTTGAATGTGGCCAAGTGACCAGCATAATCTGAACCATGACAATGGTGAAAATCCTCCTCAGGAGGACATCTTCATAACATACCATCTTTACAAAGCTTGTAAAAATATGGTTCATCCCAATAGTAATGTGTGACATCCTTCAAGAACTTCTTCTTTCGGTAACCTGAAAAATCATGTGCTTCAACATCAGCAGCTAAATAGTTAGTAAAATCGTGAAACCAAGGGGTAATCATATTAATCTTATGAGGTCTATGGATAGAAATGTTCTCATTCTCTATGGTGCTGATAGCACAAATGCGTTCCTCTTGAGAAGAGTCATCGATGGGAACATCCTCTTCAATTGTGAGTCGGGACAGATAATTTGCAACTCCGTTTTCAATTCCTCGCTTGTCTTTTATATCTAAATCAAATTCCAGCAAAAGTAAAATCCAACGCATTAATTTGGGTTTAGCATCCTTTTTAGAGAGGAGATACCTCAATGTCGCATGATCGTTATGGACTACTACTTTGGACCCACTAAGTAGGATCTAAACTTCTCAAAAGCGAAGACGATCGATAAGAGCTCTTTCTCAGTTGTTGCATAATTGCGTTGAGCTAGATCTAGAGTCCTAGAGGCATAATAAATGACATGAAGCTTCTTATGTTTCCGCTGTCCAAGAACAGCTCCAACAGCAAAATCTCTGGCATCACACATTACATAAAAAGGTGATTCCCAATATGGTGGTTGCACAATTAGAGCACTTACCAAAGCTCCTTTGATTGCTAGAAAGGCACATTGGCAATCATCATCCCATTCAAACTTGACACCCTTGCACAATAGCTTTGTAAGAGGTCTAGCAATCTTTGAGAAGTCCTGAATAAACCTTCTGTAGATGCATGCATGAGCTAACAAGTTGTGAACATCATTGACGCATTTAGGTGCCTACAAGTTAGTCGTTACCTCAATCTTGGCTTTATCCACTTCGATACACTTCTCAGAAATCTTGTGTCCTAACACGATTCCGCTAGTAACCATGAAATTACACTTTTTCCAGTTCAACACTAGATCTTTTTCCTCGTATCTCTGAATAAACTTGCACAAGTTAGCAAGACAAACATCAAAGGGAGATCCATAGACGGAAAAATCGTCCATGAATACTTCCATGATGTCTTCAATAAGGTAAGTAAAAATAGACATCATGCATCAATGGAAAGGTAGCTAGGGCATTACACAGTCCAAAAGGCATCATGTGATAAACATAGATTCCAAATGGACATGTGAATGTCGTCTTCTCCTGATCATCTGGGTGAATAGGAATATGAAAGAAACCTGAATAACCATCGAAGAGACAGTAATAAGGGTGATTAGCCAATCTCTCAAGCATCTGGTCAATAAAAGGTAAAGGAAAATGATCTTTGCGAGTTGCAACATTCAATTTCCTATAATCAATACACATCCTATGACCTGGAATGGTTTTAGTCGGGGTCAACTCATCATTCTCATTCTTAACAACCGTTATTCCCCCTTTCTTGGGAAATACATGCATGGGAATAACCCAGCTACTATCAGAAATATGATAGATAATTCCTGCATCTAGAAGTTTTATTATCTCTTTCTTAACAATATCCTTCAGGTTGGGATTCAACCGTCTCTGATGTTCTATAGAAGTCTTAGATTCATCTTCTAGATGTATCCTATGCATGCACAATTCTCGTGAAATCCTTGTGATATCATCTAGGGTGTAATCTATAGCTCTATGATACTTTCTTAGTTTAGAAAGAAGTAATGCGGTCTCTAATTTATTCAACTCGACATTCACTATCACAAGATATGTAGAATTAGGACCTAGAAACTCGTACCTTAGCCTTGCTAGAAGGGGTTTGAGTTCCAGCCTTGGAGCTATCAGCTCGCTCTATTGATCAGTGAGCGGTGCAGGGTACAGTTTAGGTGGGGACTTGGCAGATGTCTCCCTTAATTCCACAAAGTCAGTCATCTCCTCAATCCTCCTACAAGCATCTAACATCTTGGTGTAACCTGAAACATCATCACTAAGGGAAAAAGACTCATTAGTAGCGTTAGTCAATGCAATCTCTAAAGGATCACAAAAAGTTTTCAAAAACTCCCTCAACAGCCTCTACAATTGTATCTACCCAAAAAGACTTGTAGATTGAACTTTATCACCATATCACTGAAATGAAGGTCGATCTTGCCTTTCTTCACATCGATGATAGCTCATGCAGTTGCTAAAAAGGGTCTTCCAAAGATAAGTGGATCCTTTGGTTCTTCTCCAAGCTCTAAAATCACAAAGTCGGTTGGCACAAAGGCTGTCCCAGTCTTCACATGCATATTCTCAAGAACTCCAACGGGATACTTTACGGAACGAGCAACTAAGATGAGTAAGATCTTGGTACCTTTGTTGTCCGTTATACCTAACCTTTTTACCACAGATAGGGGCATAAGGTTTACACTAGATCCCAAATCACAGAGAGATCTAGCGAATATGATGTCAGCAGTTTGTACTGATAGAATAAAGCTTCATGGATCTCCAAGTTTCTTAGGCATGCAGTTCTGTAGGATTGAACTGCATTTTTCTGTTTTTATCATTGCCCCTTACTCCAAGGTGATCTTGCTTGTGAGCATACTTTTGACATATTTCCTTAAAGAAGAAATCATCTGACAAGCATCGAAGAATGGTAATCCGACAGTCAATTCCTTGATCATCTCCTTGCACTTTTCATCCTCCAGATCTTTTCTAGACTTCTTGGGTTGGACTGGATATGGAACCTTTGGTTTGTAAACTCGAATTGGAACTTTAGAGTTCTGGGAGTTGGGATTAATTGATCCCTTAGTGTATCTATCGATCTCCGATTTTTTTTAGTTCTGGACGGATGGATCGACCGATCTCTCTTGGATCGATCGATCTAGTTTTCCGGTGCTTCATGTTTTGGATGGATCGATTGATCCTTGATCTTGGATCGGTCGATCTGATGAGTATGGAACTTTTCGTGGAATCGGATCAATCGATCCCTTAGTGGATCGATTGATCTCCGCCTCTATATCATTTTCGAGATTTTTAAAATCTGCTTTTTTTTGCAGATTCATCAACCTCTTCTACCAAGACTTCACCAGTATGTTTTTTTTCCTGTATTCCCTATTAAGGATTTTCCACTTCTCAATGTGACATCATTTACAAAATCTTTATTGGGATTTGAATCAGATATGTCATAAACAAAATTAGTTGGTCTTCTACAGCTTCAGTAGTTTAAGCAACTTGAGTATCCAAATGCTTAATATGAGTAGTCAATGCTACAAATTTTATGTTCAAATCATTGTACATACCATCCATCTTGACATTTAGGTTCCTTTTAGTCTTTTTTTGACCATCCAATATCTTTTGGAGCATGACTTTAGACCGTCCTCTTGTTGAACTTGTGGTGAAGGTGCTTGTTGATAAACATGTTAAGATTGCTGCTGAAAGCTACCTGAATTGTAATTATGAACAAAGCTCTTATTCTGGTTTCCTTGAAAACTAGTTCCTCCCGTGTTCTTATCACTCCATGATTGATTTCCCCTTTTGAAAGCTTGATTGTACCCTTGGTTATACACCCTATGGCTTAGGCTATTGATGTAGCTCACTTCTTCTTCTAAAGTCTCAGGTCCTTGGAATGCAAAGCAGTTTGCCTCTAACTTCTCTTCGTCTTCAGCAAGACTGACTTGTCTCTGATTCTAGTTCTTAAGAAGTCTAGTGAGGAGCTCTTTCACTTCAGCTAGTTCATAGGATTCTGATTCAGGTGATCTTCCTCTTCTATCATAATCTGGAAAATGGTTGATGTTACTCGCAGCTAGATTGTCTATCAGCTGATATGCTTTATGCACTGGTTTAGTCATGAAATATTTGGTACTACCTTTATCTAGAGAAAGTCAGTACTGAGGTTTGATACCTCTGTAAAACGTGTTGAGGAGATTTAGCTCAGAAAACCCGTGATGAGGACATTCTCTAAGGAATTCTATTAATCGATCCCATACTTCAAAGAACGACTCTACAAGACCTTGCTGAAATTGAGATATCTTTCTTCGAAGATTGTTGGTTCTAGTAGTGGTGTAGAAGTTTCCTAGAAACTTGGATTTACAATCATCCCAAGTCTCGATAGAATTAGCAGGCAAAATTTTCAACCATCTGAGATCCTTGTCAACTAGTGAGTGTTTAAATAACTTACAATGCATAAAATCTTTATAGACTCCATCAATCTGAATAGTAGAGCATATGTCTTCAAAACTATCGAGATGATCCATGGGATGCTCGGTAGGAAAACCATGGAATTGATTCTGACGGACCAGCTGAACAAGTTGGAACGGTCATGGCATTGAGGTGGATGAGGGTGAAGTGAATTCATAATAGCAAGGAAGGCCTCAGGGTTGTTGAAATGTCCAACTAGTACTCTGTTTTGATGAAATGGGTGATTGAAGACCTGTTCTGGTGGGTTGTTCACAAGAACTTTGATTAGGTCCCAACTGATTACCATTACCACCTATTTTTTGTCCTTGTGGCACTTGATTTCCTTCAGCTCCTCCCCCTATCGGATCGATAATAGCATTGTCTACTTCTGGAGGAGGAGGTGGGTTATTGTTCAACCATATTTCTTCAACCGGAATCCGATAAACTAGGAGGGGTGGATTGTTCAGATCTTCTGGAAAGACTGGATTAGGAATAATGTTATCCCCATTGCGTTGGAAGATTGTGTGTTTCTCCTTTATTTCTGAATTGAGCGTTCTAAATCCAGGAGATCTTTGTTACTGGGGCTGAGTAATTCCTTGGATTTGGTAGATCTTCGGATCATTCACCTGTAAAAAGAAATCACGAATAAAGAGTCGCGATGATTACAATAAAAATAAAAATTCCTAGACTAAACTCCAAAGAAAACTTAAGAGGCACTATTGGTCTCCGACAACGACGCTAAAAACTTGATACACTCAGGTTTTAACCAAATATATTCATTGCAAGTGCACAGAAAACAGAGTAGTATACAAGGATCAAATCCACAGAGACTAAGAACGTACAACTTTCAGTTCAAAATCGAATAAAGCTAGGAACATATTTAAAATAATGATTATGATTTGAGAATAGAAAAAAACGATAAATTTAAAATGGTTGTAAAAAAAATAAAAAACGCTATGAAATAGGGAAATCAATAGGTAATCAGGTTAAAGGTCAAGGTTAACATGCAAAATTTTCTTTGAAAATAGTTCCCAACTCGAAAGAAAACGATAGACTAATTTTCTCCCGAAGTATTAGATCTTTATGGTTAAATCATAAAGAAAAACTCTCGCCGTATTTAGATGATTTAAACATGCAATTCAATTCAGATTCGATATGTTCATAAACCATAAGACAATACTTTCGCAAGCAAAGACACTTATTCATCTAGATTAGATTAGACTTCTAAACCAAATCCCTTTGAATTTATAATTTTAAGATCAATGAACTAGTTAGTTACTCTAATTCATGTAATAGAAACAAATCTAGACTGAGAATCTAACAATTTCAATTCATTCTTTTAAACCCTAACATTCAACCTGGTTTTTCTGGGAGAAACCCTAAAATCTAACAAATAGATTACTCAGATATGATGACAAGAACATAAATCATAGATTAAGTAAACATTGGAGAATTCAAAAACCAAATTATATATAAAAGAATCAGAGTTCATAAATCCTCTCGAATATATCTCTTCTCTTTACAAAGTTCTTTAAATCCTCTCGAATACATAATTACTTCAACTTTAACATGTGTAGTGTCCATACTAACGAAGTTCAGGATGAAGTCATCAGTTTCCTTTGGTTCGCCTACCAAACCAGCTAAGATATTTTAGGCCTTTGTGATGCATTAAGTTAAATGGAACACCTTTCAAGTGTACCCATATCTAGATGACTTCTAGAGACAAGTCTGGTTCCTTTGAATTCCAGGGGAATACTTGGAACATGGATTCTTCGATGTGCCAATATCTATTCTCTAGTACTTTTGTTCTTATATAGTCGTTTGGGATGCGAACTAGCATTGATCTAGTAGAATGTAAAACATGAATTTCGAGGGAGCTTCCTTTTCCCCATCTGTAGGTTTAGGACACTCTGGATTTGTTTGAATGGAGGGGGCTTACCTAGAAACTTAGCATTGACAAAATCCTTGTGTATCTGAGCATCCTCTTCAAAAACTGAGCCTGGAATAAGAACCTTTGGCTTTCCATTTTCCGCTATTGTAGTAGGTGGTATGCGTTCCAATTTTTTGTTTGATAATTTCTGTAATCTCTTGGCCCAGGTTTGAGACATTGGAATTGAAGAACCAGGAGCAGTTGAGATACCTGCTGGAATTGAAGAATTATGAGCAATTGAACCAGGTGCTGGAATTGAAGAACCGGGAGCAGTTGAAGAGTTACCCAATAGGTTAGTAGCTGGGATATTTGGGATAACTTGATCAGGGAGAGCTTAAGTATGCGAAGAAACTAAGGGGAGTGAGTCAGTACTAGTAGTACCCGACAGTGAAGAACTTAAATTGAAGATAGGGTTTTCGGGAGAGGCAAGAAGAAAATGGGCTGAGAAAGGTGATGGTGAGCATTTAGGGCTATAACTACATCTTCCATAAAGAAGGAGATGCAGAGATGGTAGAGAGAAAGGAAGAGATGGGAAACGGGTAGTTTTTGAGATGTCGGGAGGAACTGGAGGGGGATGGGAGGGGAAGAGGGATTCTTGGAAAGGCCACTTGCCCGCAGCAAGAGAGAACGGGGTGTTCGCCGTCTTCTTTTTAATCGCTGTTTTTTCGGAAATTAGTCCGTACTTTTAGTAGCTGGATAAATAATTAGTCAGTGATCAACAAACAAACAAAAATTAGTGGTTACAAAAATAAAATAAATTAAACTGAATAATTGAATTAATTAAATGAAATAATTTAGATAAAAATAAAATTAATAAAGATGAAATAAATAATAATTAAATGATAGCAGTTGGTAACCGCTATCGCTAACGACTGCGAAACTAACAGAGATAAATATTTATGTATGTATACATGCGAATATTAAACTGGTTCAAACTAAGATTTGTAATTGGTCAAAAATCCCTCACACAATTTCCAAAGGCAATTTTAAATGACACTAAAAAATATGACTTTTTCTATAAAATTGTTTATAATTTTAAAAGTACTTTTCGAATAGTCATACGATTTGACAAATGAGAAATACAAAATTATTATTTTGTATATTTCCTACAACTACTTTTTGAACAACTTCAATCAATATACTGATAGATTGATTTTTTAATAACCAAATTTTTTTGATCTGAAGCCTGTAATTTTCTAAGATCCGAAATTTGAGCATGTTATATAATTTCGTTCTAAATGAACTAACAAGACTTATTTTATTTTTTATGACCATAGAATTCTTGTCTGAAACCAAATATATGAGAATCATTCCTAGTTTATTGGAGAGTTGGTGAGAGCTTAACCAACTAAGCTAGCAAATCATAATTGAAAGAAAGGACAAAGTGAAAAAGAAGGTACACTTGTTTCATAGAAATGGAATGAGATAGTAATAATTGAATTTAAACTTTTGAACAAGAAGACTAAATTTGGTACGTACGCGTTAAAAATTTTAGACTTCGAGTTTTCATCCTCAATAAATATGTTAATTTTGGATATTTGTTAGTTTGATTTCTTTGATTATGCTCTAATTCAGTTTTGAGTAGGATATGTGTTATGAATAGTTAGTGACAATAGGATTTCTACATTGTTTTGGATTTTTTTTCCTTTTAGCTTCGAGTGTGTCTTAAATATTACAGCAAAAAGTGGAAAATATTAATTTTATTAAGTTAAGACATCTCTTTCTAAACACTAATTAGTATTAGAGATTTTAATATACCTGATGAAAATTTGCATATATATTAACCCCCAAGAAAAATCTTCGATAATCATACTTATATTTATGTTTCTTTTATAAATTGTTAATATATACTCATCAAATGTGCTAAATTTTTACTATCTTACTTTTGCATGTTAGATATTATTCCTACTTATACATCTATTAGTGGGTAAGATTAGTAAGAAAATATAATAATAACAAATAGTTTTCAGAAAAATCAAAATATATTTTTTTCAATAAAAATTTGGAGTTATTTATCAATAAAAATTTTATCAAAAAAAAAATCAAAATATATTTTTTTTCAAAATTATGGACAAGAAATAACAGTAAAATGCAAAAAAATAATAATAGAATATTTCACAAAATTCAGGGATAATTATCTAAATTTAAATATAGTAATTTCCTATTAATTTGAATAATTCAATATAGATACTCAAATATAGCTATGTTTATAATTGAAAAAATTATAACTTAATTATGAAAATATTCAAATTTATCACAATTTTATTATATGTATTAAATTATTAGATATTTTCACATTATATAATTATAAATTTTAAAGCTTGATTATTGATATATATTCCCTCTGTTTTTTATGTTTGATTTTTTAGAATTTTTTCTGTTTTTTGAAGAATGATTTTCTCATATTCCATTGATAAATGGCCTAATATTTCCCATTATGTCCTTAGTTTTTGCTAGGAATATGAAAGATTATTAGTTTCTCTTGAGTGCTTCGTGGTGCGCAAAGTCAACATGAAAAAGTTACCAAAATCCATCTGCCATTACTTTTATGATTATTTCTTAATAATTTTCATCACACAAAATTCATTTCTTTCTTTATGTAAAAGTCATGGATTCTTTAGAGAACAAGGTGAAAAAGAGCAACATAGGAAGACAATTGTTGATCAGCAATCACAGGTAAATAGTTTAAGTTTCAAACATAGTTTTTATCTAAATAAATTTCCAGATATGAAGGACGAAATATATATGGTAGAGTGTTCAAGAGTTGGAAGAAATTGCAGAGAAGAACAAATATACCTCTACTAACAAGCATGATTTCGATTTGAACAAACTTCCTAAAAATGACGTAGAGCTTCGTTCAAATGAAAAAAGCCGAGAAATGGTAAAAGATATGCTCAAAATTTTACTTTCTAAATATTTTCGGATATGTACAAGGAAATAACGTAGAAACATTTTAATAATTTTATAATTTAATGATATGATAGTAACTTTTAATAATTTTAAACTTGATAATGTAGCATATCTAAAATGCATTTGTGATATAGTACAAAGTCATCTTTTGTTTGTGATACTACATAATTTAGTTACAATAGTATCATAATCTTGACAATAGAAAATGGAAAATAATTTATATGATAGAATAATGAATTGTGGTACTAAGGAACAAAATACGACCCAATAAAGAAAATAAAATCAAAGTTTCATAAGTCATTTAATCTGCTAACGAGTTTATTACCTCTTGTATCACGTTGGGATCAAATGCCATTTCAATAGGTAGAAAACTTTCTCTTTCTAGTTTGTTTTTCTTCATACGTGGAATTTTGTACTTGTTTGATCCTCCAACTTTCATAATCTCTTGCATACATGATTGTAGAGTCACAAAAATCTGGTTGATTTGATTGGTAGGGTATTCTTCAAACGATTTCTTTACCGCAATAACAAGTGTGAGAGCAAGATTTCCCTCACACTCGAATTGATTCAAGAAATATAAAGAAATATGTTTCCTTTATTAGAATAACTCTTTGATTACAAAAATCTCTCAAGTATTACAAGTGTTTCTCTAAGTATGTGAAAGTTTTACAGAAGATTGTTGGTCCGCTCTCTGGACATCTACATAGACTATTTATAAGGTTCTCCTCCTCGGCGAACCCCGCATTCAATGTCTCTTTAACACTCTTGATCCGCCATTACGCCTTTTGAACTTCTCGTAACTGTCCGCTCGGTCCGCTCTTGTCACTCCTTTGGAGACCCCGCGGATTGGGCTTCCTAGCGAGTTGAGACGGCCCACGCGAAGCTCCACTCGTGATGGGCTTTGCTGACCCATTTCCCACTTCTCTTGTTCACGGGCCTTGAGTGGCTTGCAGCGCGCAGAGCTCTCTCTACTCACTGTGCTCTCTGCGCACTGAGCTATCTCTGCTCACCGTGCTCTCCGCGCGCTGAGCTCTCTCTGCTCATCGTGATCTCCGCGCACTGCGCTTTCTCTGCTCACCGTTCTCTCTGCGCACTGAGCTCTCTCTGCTCACCATGCTCTCCATACACTAAGCTCTCTCTGCTCACCGTGCTCTCCGCGCGCTGAGCTCTCTCTGCTCACCGTACTCTCTGCGCACTGAGCTCTCTCTACTTACCGCACTCTCCGCGCACTGAGCTATCTCTGCTCACCGTGCTCTCTGCGCACTGAGCTATCTCTGCTCACCGTGCTCTCTGCGCACTGAGCTCTCTCTGTTCACCGTGCTCCCCCGCACTGAGCTTTCTCCGCTCACCGTGCACTCCACGCACTAAGCTCGAGGTGGGCCGCTTTAGCCCATTCCTATTTTCTCCTCACCATGATCCGAACCAAGCCCACTAATTGATCCAAGTCAATTAGTGTGCCCACATTTTGCCCCCTATTCTACTAATGGAAACTTTCCTTTGGTGGAATCGTTAATTTTCCGCCATCATGAGGTTTAATGATCATCGGGCGAGGATTGGGGCGGATTTAGTGGTAGAGAGGAAGCTGGAGATCTTGATCCTGAAATCAGGATCCCTTGATTCACTCATCCGCTCTACTATATGAAGTAATGAGACCACATGATTTCTTACTTTCGCTTTAACGTTCTTCTTGATTCTTATTCAGAAACTTCGACCATACTTTGCCAAGGTGACTCCATAGCTCTTTGCTGAAGATCGTTATAAGGTATTTACCCCCTTCTTTTATTTTCTTTTTTTTTCTCTAGGGCTACTTCTTTGTTTCTATGTGTACTCTTGAATTTCAGTAAATTTAGTTGGAATTTCAGTGAGGTTGATCCGCTTCGTGGTAGAAATCCTGCAAAAAACCGTTTTTTTTTTTGTTTCCAGCTCCATAATTTTTGGATCAAGCCTTAGTTCGAAGATAACATTTCTCCATGGTAATAAAATATCTTAGATATTTTCCTTATCTTTTCACTTTTCACTTTTAACCTTTCCCCCTCATTTTTCTTACTTTTCACTCTACATCTTTTTCTTTCTACTTTTTTCTTATTCATTTCTACTTTTCACTTTTGTCTCTACATCTTCACTTCTCTCTCTTAATTTTCTCTTTTCTCCCATTTTCTTCTACTTCTTGCATAATGGCCACGGACCCGAGCCAGCCCGGGAGCCTCTCGGCTCGACTTCTCTCATGGCAAGCTCGACCCTTACGCTCGGCCCGCACCACACCATCCGTATCGTGTCACGAGGATTTTCCTGAGACAAGCCTCCCGCGCACCGCGACCAAACTCGAGCCGGGCCTTCCTCCATACAGACCGGGACACCGCACCAAGCCCTCAGGCTCCTACACCGAGCCTTCACCTAGCTCCCGCACCGAGGCCTGCACACGCACCAAGCTGGTCAGCCCCCACGCCAAAACCCACACCTGCACCAAGCCGGTCAGCCCCCACACTGAGACCCGCACCTGCACTAAGCTGGTCAGCCCTCGCGCTGAGACCTACACCGGCACCGAGCTGGTCGGCCCCCACACCGAGACCTGCACCGAGCCAGTCAGCCCTCGCATCGAGACCTGCACTCCCACCAGCTGGTCAGCCTCCATGCTGAGACCCTTACCCGTATCGAGCCAGTCAGCCCCCACACCAAGACCCGCACCCGCACCTAGCCCCGCATCCGCATCGAGACTTGCACCCGCACCAAGCCCGACATCATCCGCACCAGGTCCTGTACTCATATCGAGTCTTGCACCCATACAGAGTCTCCCCCTTGTCGAGATGGTGACGCGTCTGGGTCCGAGTCGTCATGTGCTTTGCCGAGCTCTACAGCAGCCCGTACTGAATCCCCATGAAGCTTAGCTTGTGAGTTTCAAGACTCGCTTGGCCCGAGGAGCTTCTTCGTTCTCCAAACTCCTGTGACGAGTCTTCTTCCGATGCTATCTCTGTAGAGTCAGAACAATCTTTCCTTCCTCTTACCTCTCCGGTTCAAGGTACACGTGTTGGTCCTCATCCCCATTCGTCATGTACCAAGGATAGGTTAAGGGAATTCAGACATAGATGTCGGATTCCGAAGAACATTTCCTTAGTCTCGCATTTAGAATCTGAGTCTCCGGAGCTTGTTAGGGAAGACCATTGTTGTGTCTACGAGGTGTTTTTCAGGTAATGCGGTCTCACTTTCCCTCTCCCCAAGGTCTTAGTGTATCTTATGCACGCCATGGGTGTTGCGCTAAGGCAGATGTGCCCGAACTTCGTTCGGTATGTGGTATGCCTCCAGGTTCTTGCAGAGGAGTGTGATCTCCCGTTTACCGTTCCCATGATAGATTGCATGTATGCCATGAAAGGTGTTACTGGTCACCCAGGGTCCTTTCATGCCACCACGAACGGCAGCTGCAAGGTCTTCATCGGAATGCCAAAGAAAGATGAAGACTGGAGGCCATGTTACTTCTTCTTTCCAGTGAATAAGTTCACTTTCAGCGACCTCACTCGTCTCGCCATTATTGACTAGACCCCTGAGCCTGGTAAAGGCTAGATTCGATTCAAGCTTATTTTCCTATGTACCTTTTTTATAAGTGATTAACATTGCTTTCATTGTTTTTCCTCCTTGACAGCTCCTCTGATCAGGGCGGACTTCTGCCTCGATCTCACACACTTTCTCGCCCGTGTTCAACTCGGGAAGGTTAGGTGGAAGGAGTTTGACAACACTCACTTTCAGGAGTCCTCTTCTCGTCTTCGCGCTGCCACTGTTGCCGAGCGTTCCGATTATTCCCCCGCATATTTTAAGGGTAAGCGCCACTTTCCTTACTAAGCATATATTCTACACTTGTAATTTTCTGGATGTGACTTTAACTTAACTAGACAACAATCTTCCTTGCAGCTTTGGGTTTGATTCCAGGAACGACTATGTCTAGCTATCGCCAGCAGAAGGCAGCCAAGAAGGCCTCTGGGAAGTCTACCGTGGAGTCATCTCGCAAAGATCCTCTCCACCTCCTGCACCCCATTCCGATCGCACGGGGAGAGCAAAGGCTTCCTCTCGTATCGTGGCTCTCCCTCGCTTCATAGCCCCTCCAGCGCGCACCAAGTAGAATCGGACCAAGAAGGATCGCGCTGAGAAGGTCATCACTCCGACCTCTGTGGTGATTCCTTCCTCCGTGGAGGGGGGCGAGCTTGCCTCTGGTAAGGCATCAGCTCGAGGTTCGAAGAGGAAGGCCACTAATAGTGGGAAGGGGAGAGGTGACCCCAAGAAACCTAAGAGTTGTTGGAACTTCTGCTATCAGCCGGAGTACAACATTTGCACGGACAAAACGTCCACTGCCTTTCTCGTGAGGAAATTTCGTGATCCAGGATGTGAGATCCCTCCACTAGAGGATCTTCCGGAAGAAGATAAGGAGAAATACTTGAAGTTCTCGGATGCTGTTGCACTGGTAAACTTTCTCACCCTCCTTATTACTTTTCTATACTTAGCTGTTTTTTAAATCTTTTTCTAACTTTGACAAACTCCTTCTTCAGCTACTTGCTGGTTACAACAGGACGGTGCATTCTGGTACGCTGAAGGCTGAGGCCGTTGCCAAGAGTTCTGGCTTGGCGGAAGCCAAGGGGAGGATTGAGGCTCTTTCTTCTTAGATTGAGTCTCTTACCGCCGAACGAGAGAAGAACAAGGATCTAGTCAAGCAGGCGAAGGGGTGCTTCAACAACATTGCCCATCTTGAGTACAAGCTGAACCGCTGCCAAATCTCTAGTGATGACTACAAAGGGAAGTTTGACCTTGCAATGCAAAACATTTACGATGACAAGGCTGCCTTCACTACTCAGCTCGAGGAGGCTTAAGCTCGCCTTCAAGAGGCGGAGTGGTGTGCTTTTGAGGCGGAAGTTTGCGCTATTGTAGCCAAGGCCCAAGCTGATGTTTTAGACGATACTCGAGAGTTAGAGTCCCGGAGAGCTGTCAAGGAAGCTAAGAAGGCGATTGGCGATCGGGTCCGCACGTGTGTTGATCAGGTGTGTTCATATACCTTATTTCGTTATCCTTTCATGAAATTATTCTTTTGGTGAATTCTTAACTTTTTACTTCGAATAGGTGAGGCTTCACCTTGTTGCTCGGGATGCTGCCCTTGATCCTTTTACGCGAGCTTACGAGACTTCTTCTAACATTGAGCTTCTTGAGGAGATTTTTCGGGGTGGTATTACGGACTTCCAATCTGAGCTAGAGGAATTTTCTACTGACAAGGAGTCCCTCATGACCGCTTTAGCCAAAGCCGATGCGATGGTTCCTCCGCTTGACTTAGACAGCTTCGTGCAGATCATTGTAGGCTCTCCACTACCTTCTTAGGTTGTTGCCACCCCGCATGTTGCTGATGTTTCCGAGGTTGCACTCGACGAGTTCGGGTCGAACTTGGGATTTTCCATGGAGGAATTCCTAGCTGAGACAACACCGATTACAGAGATGGAGGTACCACGCACTGAGACCTTGCAGACCTTGCAGCCTTTGGAGGCTTAGGTACCCCGCACTGAGGCTTTGCAGCTCATGGATGGGGAGGGTAACCACACTGAGACTTCGCAGCCTACAGATGCGACGGAACCCCGCACCGAGACTTCTCCTCTTGTCTCAACTGACCCCCCCACTCCCGTAGGAGTATTCTATTTTCAGTTTCTTATCAGACTTTGTTATTTCCATTTTATGTATCTCTGCTCGGAATAACCCGATGCCTTTGGTTTGGAACCTACTACATTAGATTCTCTTGATTTTGCTCAGGATAGTCTGATGCTTATCTTATTCTACTAAGTTTTTATCTTTACTTTAGCATTATTTATCTTAGTAGATTTTTAGCTCTTTTAGTCTTTCTTGAGTTGGGTGGTGACTAAGTTTTACACCTTGCCCCCCCCTGACTTTTTCCGAGCTGATTTTTGTTCAAGGGGTGAATATTTAGTGTTAGACATAGATTTTATCATTATCCCCGAACTGGTCTTACCCCGAGCAGAGCTGAATCGTTATTCACCCCTCGAGTAAGTTAGTGCATTTTCGTTTTTGAAACTTAAATTTTACGCTAGATTACTCTCATTGCGATTAGACGTAGTGTGTTTTCATTCGTATTCACAGAGTAAGCTAGTGTGTTTTCATTCGTATTCACACCGTTGTTCATATGTTCTGTTTTGGACGTAGCTTACAGTTAAGTTTTTCCACGCTGTGATGGTTTAAGGGGTTTGCTTCTGCTCGTGGCTTGCAGCGGGTCGCGACACCACCGCAGTGGTTTTTTTTTTTTGAATGAACGCCTTGTGAAACAAAAAGAAACTTTTATTCATTCTCAGGAATCCCGCGCTGGGGTTTACAAAAGAAATCTCAGAGAACTGATGGTACAAGTTTTTTGCTTCGAGTTCCACAATCTTTGCACCGGTACTCTATCCTCTGACTCCAGCTTATAGACGTTGTACCACACTACCTTGGTTATCCTATAAGGACCTTCCCAAGTGGTGCCCAGCTTTCCGGCGCCGTACTCCGCTGTGTTGGAGAAGACTCTCCGAAGAACTAAATCACCTAGCTCGAAACGACGCACCTTCACCCGTGTGTTGTACTGATGTGCCATGGCGTGCTGATAGTTTTGTAGCCTTATCATTGCGGCATCACGTCTTTCGTCTATTAGGTCTAAATTATCGACTAGCATGTCGTCATTTTGTTCCGAATTTACAGTGTTCACTGCCCTCCTGAGGCTTGGGACTGCCATTTCGTCCATTGTTTTCTGTGGTGTGGTTCGACACGCCCACATGACACCGTGAAGTTCATTTGCCCAGCCTCACTTGAAGGCCCCTAATCTCTTCTTCAGGTTGCTGAGTAGAGTTTTGTTTGAGGCCTCCGCTTGTCCATTCCCTTGGGGATACCGTGGGGTGGACTTGCTCAACCTTATCTTCCAGGTCGCACAGAAAGCCTCGAACTTGTTCGAGATGAATTACGATCTATTATCAGTCATGATCTCATAACGTAGCCCATGACGACATATGATGTTTCTCCATACAAAATTTTGTACCGATGCCTCGGTAACACTCTTGAAATCTCTTGCCTCTATCCACTTAGAGAAATAGTCAGTAAGGACTAAGAGGAACCTTGCCCCTCCTGTGGATGGGTGTAACGGCCCTACGACGTCCATCGACCACCCCATGAACGGATATGGAGAGAAGATAGAGGACAAGAGCTCCGCTGGCATGTGGATTAACAAAGCATGCCTCTGGCACATTTCACATCGTTTGGCGTACTCCTCATAATCCTTTGCCATCATCGGCCAGAAATATCCTTCGCATTTGATTTTTAACACCAAAGTCCGCCCTGGTGACCCGCACGGCCCTTCATGTACTTCTCTAATGATGGTTTCAGCCTCTTCCGGACCAACACACGCAAGGTAAGGTCCTGCCACGCTCTGCTTATACAGGATTCCACAGACAACACAAAATCTCGCGCTTCGGACCTTTAGCTTACGCGCTTGCCACTTATCTTCAGGATCCTTTCCTGTATTGATGTATTCTTCTATCAGACTTTGCCAATCTTTACTTTTATCATCGTTATGAGTTTTCCCCCAGTTCGCCTCGGGTGGGACTTCAGGGTTCTCGATCCCGAGTAAAGCATCAGGATCCTTCATCTCGAGTAGAGTTTCAGGACTCTCCACCCTGAGCTGAGCTTCAGGATTCTCCATCCCGAGCTGAGCTTCAATACTCTCCACCCCGAGCTGAGCTTCAGGATTCTCCACCTTGAGCTGAGCCTCAGGATTCTCCACCCCGAGCTGAGCTTCAGGGTTCTCCACCCCAAGCAGAGCTTCAGGGTTCTCCACTCTTAGCTGAGCTTCAAGGTTCTCCACCCCGAGTAGAGCTTCGGGGTTCTCCACCCCGAGCTGAGCTTCAGGGTTCTCCACCCCGAGCTGGGCTTCAAGGTTTTCCACCCCGAGCTGTGTTTCAGGGTTCTCCACCCCGAGCAGAGCTTCAAGGTTCTCCAACCAGAGCTGAGCTTCAGGGTTTCCACCCCGAGCTGAGCTTCAGGGTTCTCCACCCCGAGCTAAGCTTCAGGGTTCTCCATCCCGAGTAGAGCTTCAGGGTTCCCCACCTCAAGCAGAGCTTCTGGGTACTCCACCCCGAGCTGAGCTTCAGGGTTCTCCACCCCAAGCTCGGCTTTGAGATTATCATCCTTTTTTTCTATTTGACTCTTCTAATGCTTGTTTTCTCATCGACCTTGTCTAGATAGCCATAATAGAATTATGACTTGATATACTTGGCTCTTCGATTGTCTCCATAGTTATCATTCTCCTAACCAATGGATTTGAGGTGGAAGCCAGCGCGGCCAAAGTATCTGCCGAGCTGTTTTCTCTTTGCCGTATTTGCGTTAACTTAAAGCTGTCGAATTGTGATATGATGCTTCAAACCAATGCTACATACGCCTCCATCCTGGCATCCTTAGCTTTATAATCTCCGCTTACTTGACTAGTCAGGAGCTGAGAGTCACTCTGCGCTAGAAGTTCTCTGACGCCGATCCCAAGTGCCAGCCTCAACCCCGCAACAAGAGCCTCATACTCCGACTCATTGTTTGAGGCATTGAATGTCATTCTGTAGGATTATTCAATTACTTCCCCGGTTGAGGACTCCAACCGAACGCCTACTCTGGATCTGGCTCTGGTGGAGGAACCGTCTACATGGAGCTCCCAAGCTTGACCTAGTGGGGATCTTTCTTGACCCCTAAGCGGAAGCTCGATAAGGAAATATGCTAAGACTTGTGCCTTTATACTTAGACGATTTATGTACTCTATGTCATATTCACTTAGTTCGATCGCCCATTTCAAAATTCTCCCGGACTCGTTCGGACCGTGCAATATTGTACGTAGTGGCTGAGTTTTCATCACCACGATTGAATGCGATTGAAAGTATGAACGGAGTTTCTGAGCTGAGACTACCACTGCGAGGGAAAGTTTCTCCGCCATTGTGTACCTTGTCACTGCCGAGACCAGACTCTTGCTTATGTAGAAGACTGGTTTATGTTCTCTCCCTTCTTCCCGTATGAGCACTCCGCTCACTGCAGCTACAATGACTATTACGTACACAAACAAGGGTTCCCCAAGCACTAGCTTCGCTAGTACATGTGGATGTGCAAGGTATTCTTCCAATCGTGTGAAGGCATCCTGACACCAATCATCCCACACAAACTTCTTGTTCCCCTTTAGAAGTTGGAAAAAAGGACACTTGTCTGTCGATCGAGAGATGAATCTATTTAGGGCGGCGATGCGCCCGGTTAAACATTGCCTTTCCTTCAGTGACCTCGGGGAAGACATCGAGAGTAAAACTGTTATCTGATGCAGGTTAGCTTCGATCCCTCTTTTAGTGACTAGGTATCCCAAGAATTCCCCTGAGGTGACCGCGAAGGTGCACTTCTCAGGATTCAACTTCATCCCATATTGGCTTAACGTTTCAAAACACTTTGATAGGTGATGAACATGCTCATCGGCCTCTAAAGATTTGACAAGCATGTCATCCACATACACCTAAATTATTTTCCCGAGCTGGGCGGAAAACATCTTATTCACCAGTCTCTGGTAAGTTGCACCGGCATTCTTCAACCCGAACGACATTACCTTGTAACAATAAATTCCTCTGTCTGTTATAAAAGATGTCTTTTCTTGATCGTCTGGATGCATCCTGTTCTGATTGTAACCAGAGAAAGCATCCATGAAGGAGAGTAGTTGGTTTTCCACCGTGGCTTCTACAAGCTGATCGATGTGTAGGAGGGGAAAGCTATCCTTAGGAAAAGCTTTATTCACGTCTGTGAAGTCAACACAGATTCGCCACTTCCCATTCTTCTTTTTGACAACCACGGAATTAGCCAGCCATTCGGGGTAATGGACTTATAGGATAGAACCGTTCGCCAGGAGTTTCTCCACCTCATCATTGATGGGCTGAGATTTTTCAGGACCAAGTTTTCACCGCTTTTTTTTTATGGGTTTGTACGCAACGTCAACATTCATCTCCTAGGAAATTACTTCAAGATCAATTCCTGGCATATCGATTGTTGCCCAAGAGAAGATGCTCTTGTTACTCTGTAGGAATCGTACTAACTCCCGCTTCAGCTCTCCCTTTAGCTACTCACCAATTATCACACATTTGGTTGGGTCGGCGTCTTCACTTTGTACCCGCATCGTGTGACTTTGGTGACGCTCTCCAGCAATGCTCCTGTCCTCATTAATATCGATTGTTAAACCTTAGATTCAACAAAAAATCATTATAAACACGATGATTCAAGTGCTGGAAATGAAAATGAAATTTTGTTCTAGGATTTTTTTTTTATCTCTGGTCGAAACGATCATGGTCCAAATGACATAAACTCCACGGCACGTAACATAATTATCATTTTTTATTTCCATCTCAAAGAACATCAAGATGTGACCAAAAATCTTTTCCTTTTCCATGAAAAGCCTATAATATACATGAGACATCATCACAAAGTGATGTTTATATGATGATCATATTCTATTGTTTAGAACATGATGGTCATCTCGTTATTGAATCAAACACCAAATATCTCGAGTTTGACGAGGTCTGCAAAATCCTAAATCTCGAGGGACATCGTTCTCTGCATATAACCACTCCTACGCCACCTAGACGCACCATTGGAATTTTCATCTACTTCATTAATCGATAATAATATCATAGTTAAAGGCTTCCATAGTTACTTGATATAATTAGTATGATCCATTGTTTTGTGTTTGGACAGGTGGTGGACATATTATGGTGAATGTGCATTGTTCGTGCATTAGGAAGAGATAACAAGATTAAGAAGGACAAGTCCGTGGGAGAACTAAAGTATCGGTTTCGAAAGTACGAACTATAGAAAACGATTCTACCATATCAAAGAGTGAGTGTTTGTTTACACATACATACTTTCATTTGTAATTATTGACAATTTTCTTTGTGTTTTGTTCTTTTGTGATAAGATTTGAAGACTTGATCATTGTTTACTACCGCATGATCATGCATATGGAATAATATGAGATTCCAACATCCAAGTAAGTTTGCAGTTATGCATTGTGTGACTTGTTTAAATCATTCTATACTATTTTTTTTTTTTTTGTCGAACATCGCATATCATATTTTTTCGTTTCTTTTTGTGTGAACTGTTTTTATTGAATAATGTGTAATGAATTTCAACAAGTTATGGAGTTTTTTCTTCTTCAATAAACAGTTATGAAGCTTCATATGAGTTTCTTATTGATTTATACATGGAAGATTCATATGCTAAATACATTAGTTATATAGAAATAAATTGATTTTTTGTTGGATTAACAAATTTTACACTTCGTTGGCCTGTCTTATGGTTTATAACATGTTGGCCATCTTGTTGTTAAATTAAAGACCATATGGCTCGAGTTTGACGAGTTTTGCAAATCCTACGCCACCTAGAGACATCATTGGACTTTTCATCTACTACACTAATTCATATTACAATCATATGTATAAACTTCCAGAATTACTTGATATAATTAGTATGATGCATTTTTGTGTTTTTGGACAGGTGGTAGACATACTATGATGAACGTACATTGTTCGTGCATTAGGAAAATGTAGAAAGATTAAGAAGGACGGGTCTGTGAGAGAAATTATCAGTTTCGACATTCCCAACTACAAAAACGTGCCTACCGGACCAAAGAGTGAGTGTTTACACATGCATACATTCAGTTGTTGATTATTGACCTTTTTTTGTTCTTTTATAATCAGAGAAATTATCAGTTTCGACATTCCCAACTACAAAAAACGTGTCTACCGGACCAAAGAGTGAGTGTTTACACATGCATACATTTAGTTGTTGATTATTGACCTTTTTTGTTCTTTCATATTCAGAAAGTATCAGTTGTGCACTATTTCATGATCACGCATGTAGAATAATAATAAAATCCAACTTCTATTTAAGTTGTAGTTATGCCTTGCACAACTTTTTCATCAGTCTCTTCTAGATGAAGCAAATATTAGAACTTGTTAATCTCATATTAGTACTATCTACACTTGTATAATATGTGAATCATCTCATAACTTCCATGGGAATTAAGTACATGATATTATATACAAGCTCTATTGTACCATTTGCATAAAATGGAAGTAATTATTATAATACCGTTAATAATATGGAGATATTCCACGTATGCAAGCGCAAAAATTTCAACGATACTCCTCTGAACAAAGTCAATGAGAGCAAAGGAAGATCCATAAGATAAAAAGAATCATATACTAATAATTGAAGATTCGTTAGTTGTCTGTTTCTACTTTTATGAACAAAAAATCAGGTTTATTTGATTCTTTTAAATCTATCACATGCATTCATCTCCAATATAGCTAAAATAGATATAAAAATGGCCATACACCGATGAATTTTCTGGTATAAAGCTAAATATTTTGTCTTCAAAATGAGTTTGCATTTTTGGCTCTAAATCTAAATGGATGCAAATAAAAATGTGATTTTCATAAAATGCAGTGCGATTTATAATTACTTTACCATTAATAGTAAAATAAAATAACACCAATTTTATCAAATGCAAGTGCCAGTTTTTTTCTTTTACTATGTATATAGTAAAAACGCAGAACAATTACATATCAACAAAAAAAAGTGTTTAAGACACTGTTGAAATGAAGATTTATAATATAATTTTTATATTTTCAAAAGTATTTTATAACTGATAATATATAACAAAATTTAGTATCTTTTTCTAGTAATTTTTGTAATACCCCGGTTTACATAGAAAAGAGGAGCACATCGAGAGATTAAAATATCATTAACAAAAAATTATTCACAAATTAACTAAACTAATTAATAGTAAATTAGAAAAATATAAATTTTTTAATTTTTGTTTACTAATTATATTTCATGATTTAGTTTTAAAGGAGTTAAGAAGTTGCTAGGGATTAGATTCAAAATTTTAAATTAGTGACTTGAGACTTTAAATTTAACTAGAACTATGTTTATACATACAAATAACACATTTAGACATGGAACTTTAAATTTAATCATAAATCCCAAAAATAGACTTTAATCCTTTCAAAAATAAACTATTAATTCTAATTACATAATCCAAACTAGATATTTATAATTCAAAAACGATATTATATCGTATATAAGTTCTGTGCAAGTGTATGTACAAAAATAAAATATCTTAGAAGTTCAATGGGTATGTATTTAAATCAACGCAAATACACACCTGATATAATCTCTTATACATGCCTTCTAGGATCAAATTATTTCTCTCACCCATCGAGCAGAATTATCGACTTTCTTTAGCTATGGGCGACTTACTCACAGACCCTTTTCATTACTGTCATTTAATGGGACGTCTCATTTACCTATGTATTAAGAGACCACATTTAAGCTATGTTGTACATCTTCTGTCACAATTCATGCATGCACCTTGCTAAGAACATCGGGATGCACTTACTTGTGTTGTATGCTACTTGAAGGGCAACCCGGGTCAAGGTATACTACTTAGACCATATTTTTTGCGTCTCAATGTTTGGTGTGATTCATATTGGGTAGGCTGCCTACTTTCACGAAGATCTATTACCGCATGGTTTATCTAGCTTGGTGGTTCGTCAATCTCTTATAATTGAGTCTCTCATTCTTCTGCCGAGGCGGATTATCGATCTATGGCCGATACAGTTTGTGAGGTATTTTGGTTGTGCGAATTACTTACTACTTTAGGCGTCGACTATAACTACTCAATACCATTTCATTGTGCAATCAATCTGCTATATACCTAAGTGCAAATCTTGTTTTCCATGAACGCAACAAATATATTGACTCTGATTCTCTTTTCATCCACAACAAGATCGTCAAAGGCATCATTGCACCCTCTCATGTGCCGACCAAGTCTCAACTCGTGGACATATTCACGAAAGCATTAGGACGAAAAGAACTTGAAGATTTCAAGATCAAGATCGGTATTTATGACCTTCTTACTCCATCTTTAAAGAGGGGGGAAGGTGGAATCATATATGGTATATTAAGATATTATAGGATTCCACATTTATACAATTTGCTGTAACCTACGATCTCTTTGTATATAAGGCCAAACCTTGACATTTTGTGAAATAAGACATTTTATACAAATGACGTTTCTTAACAAAAAAATTTTTTTAATAAACATATAAACTCAAAAATACATATCTTGAAACTATCTAACATTTTTTGAAATGAAGAAATAATTTCAATAAAATATTTCTCCAACGTTTTGCCTTTTTTGTTCTTTTTTTTGACACTTATAAAAGTTTTAAAAATTACGAGGCCCAAACTTATGTGTTAGATGTATGTGCTCAGATCCGGACATGAATAACCCACGAGAAATCTCCTTGTTAATGTGAGAAAAGAAGTGAGCTTATGTAAGAAAGTTGGAGTCCTAATGAGTAATGCTAAGAGTAGTGGAGAGCATGAGCATTTTGTCTCAACCGTTGAGGGATGTTAGGTTCATGAAGCTGCTGGAAAACACTACTGGCTCCTCCATTGACAGACGGTTCATAGAGAATGTGTAAGAAATTGGGAGTAACTTTTTTTGGGAGAGTTCGTTTGGATCCACAACTATGCAAAGTAGCCAGACAATCTTCAAACACATGGAACACTATGGCGGATCTAGAAATGTTAATAATATGGGATACAATATAATAAAATAGTTTTATTAAATAAAAATAAAATAAATAAAATCAAATTTTATAACTAAAATAATTTCTACAAGCTTATTCTATGTTTTTATTTCAATTTTGGAACGTTTTAACAACCATCTCATTTGTCACTTTATCAAACAAATCTTTTTCAATAAAAAAAGTTAGGCAGTTAGTTCTTGGAAATGGCTTAGAATTATTTTGTAACTGTATGATATTTTTCTTTTAACTTTCACTTGTAATTTTGTTCGTGGGAAGTTGTGATCGCCATGATCCTTTACCATTAAAGAAGTTCGGCCATATGGTGAGAAAAAAGATATATATTTTTTAGTTAATATTGGACAACGCCTAAAATATATATATGAGTGACTGAAATCATATAAAGAAACTCTATTTTCTTCAGTAATCCACCTCCAAATAGTGTCTATCATTTAGACTAATAACGTTAAACCAACATTTGGTGGAAGGTAACCCGCCAAACCTATGATTTTTTAGTAAGATAAAAATGTGCAAAAGTCGCCAATGTTAGGATACGACACTTTCAGTACTCTAAGTTTGTGGTTTAATCTCAATGTTTGCAACCAAAAATAATTAGTAGAATAGAATTGAAAAATGGTGGTGAAATAAATATTAGAGGAAAATTGGTAGTTACATTCCTCTACAAATTTGGAGAGGAATATTTTTTGGTGGAATTGTGATTTTTCCACTTGATTCCTCTATAAGTAGAGGAAAACATTTTTCCTCAAATTTTTGACAAATGGTTAAATTATGGAGGAATATCATGGAATACATGTTTTCTTCTAATTTTATTCCTCTAAATTACCATCCATTTGCACCCAAAAGAGTCTCATTTTCGAGGATATCATAATGAGGGCATGTGACGTATATAGCCAAAAAAATATTTCTTCCATGTGATTTGAGTTTGAATTATTTTCAATAGAATACTGAATGCATGATTTTGGAAGGCCAACTTGTAAATTTAGTTGTTTGATAGATGAGCCTTTTTATTCTACTTGTTTTAAATATATAAGCGATAAATAAAAAAATTTAAGGGCTAACAATATATTTTTCCCTTGTTAGTATCATATAACACTATATGCATTCAAACTTAAGATTTAGTGCTAAATAATTCTAATTTAAAAGTTAAATATCTGATTACCTCCATTTTAAATTTTTGAAACTTAAAAATCCCTAAAGCCAAAGTTCGAAACCAAAATCCACCTACGTGCTTGTTTTTGAAACAAAAATTCAAGATATAACATGCCAATACTTAGGTAAATATTGGTTTCGAACTTTGGTAATATGGGTTTATAAATAATGTAAATTAGATTTATTTAGAACTATGCATTAAATGTAGGTGCATATGGTGTTATATGATATTACTGGGGAATACATCGTCAGCCCAATATTAAAAATCAAACTAATATTCAAAATCTGTATTAGCTTATAGAGATTTAAGATGAATGGGTATTGTTGAAAATGATCGTTTTTTTAGATACACCGTACACGTTAATCTTGTTGTATTGAAGAATAAAATGGCTTTGCTTTAAATCATGAAAGTTTCGTCTTAACAAAATAATAAAAAGTTTGTTTAGAAAAATCATTATAAATACGATGATTCGAGTGCTGGAAAACTATATGAAATTTTGTTCCAGAAAGAAACTTTTGTTTTGACTCTGGTCAAAATGGTCATGGTCCAAATAAAATCATTTTTTTATTTCTATCCCAAAGAACAGCAAGATATGTGTTCTCAAAAGAGTCAAACCAACAATTTTTTTTCTTCCATAAGAAGCCTATAATATACATGAGACATGCACGAGAGTGATGTTTATATGAATAAGATGATCTCACTCTATATATATATATATAGTGAAAAAGATACTAATTAACAAAGCCTCGCAAAGTCACTATATGAATGAATATGTGAATGTCTCACCAATTTTGACACTACTTCACTCTTCTTTTCTGCACAATATCTTTCAGAATCATCCGTTAGTTTCCAGTTGTTCATCTCTAAATTCATCTTTAGATTATCATCTTTAAATCTCTCAACTAATTTCTCCGACATCTCAAATCCTTTTAGACGCATCAGTATTGGTTTTTCTTGCAAATACTTACGCGAATTTCTGGTTTTGCTCGGTTTAATCTTGTCTTCTTTCAAGTGAGGTAGAGTTTCGTTTGATAAATGTTGAGACTTGAGTGCTTCAATTGCAATATGTGGAGGGATTTTGGGACTTTTTGCAAGTTCTTTGCATGTCTCTAATGTTAGCTTCTTGTAATTTAAGCATCGACATAGCTTTGTCCTATCTTCCGATGATAGATTTGGATGAGACTGCAAATTTACTAATATTAAAATTTTTGAAACAGTTAAAAGAACTTTAACAAAAAAGAAAAAGAAGAAAAACTGTTGAAAGAAAAGCTTTTTCTGTGTTACTCATTTCAAATTAGTATTGGATATATACAATTCTAAGAAAAAACATTAAAAAAACTAGGTGTATTTTTAAAAAACCATACTCTTATTTCGTTTCAAAAATACTATAAAACTGAAATAACTTAAAATTTTCAAATTTAAACCTTAATCTCCCAAAACTAATCTCTATCATTTTCAAAATTAAACCATAAATTCTATTTAATGAATAAAAATTTAAATTATAAATCTTTAAAATTTATCTTTTTTATATGTTTGTTGTTTTTTTGAAAAAAAAAAGCAATTTAGTTTTTGAAAATTTTGAGGGTGTTGTATTTTTGGAATTTGAACACTTCTACGTATAATTAATTGTTTTGTTATTAAATATTAAGACATTAATCTAAATGAATTGGTTAACAAACTCACTAATTATACTTTCACGTGAATGATATTTCGAATCTTTAATATCCCGAATAAAAGAAAGACAAAAGAATAAGTTAAACTCTTTCATCTCTTAAGAACTTTTAAAAGCCAAACTATATAGAAAGTTGAATGCTTCTTGTCATCTTCTATTTCACTCTCTTTTCATTATTATTATTATTATTATTATTTGTCTTATTTTGTGCAAATACCTTTTTTTAAAGAACGCAATTATTTTTATTTATAAGAAAAAAATCAGAAATGTATTGAATAAAAAAAACTGACCTCAAGATAGATATCAATGGCTCTGAATAATCCATCAAAGCAATCTCTAGTTGAATCTGGCAAACACTCTGCCACTTGAAGAAACTTTGACATTTTAAGATTATGGTCTGGAGATATCTCTCTCAAATACTTGTCAATCAACTTCCCAATTCTTCTCATTCTTAATTTCTGATCTTCTTCTTCTTCTGTGTTACAGTTTTTAACAAACACTTTAAGTAATCTTACGACTAAATCCACATCGTAAAACCCTTTTTCTCGTTTTCCTCCTGCTGGTATCAAAAGATCATCAAGTGTTGCTTTATCCAACATTTCACCTATAACTCTCTCTAAACCAATTCTTGATTCTTTACTAATGCTAAATCCTGATAAAACCCGAAGAACCCATAAGATTTTTCTGCAGGAAAACACAGTTTTCGCTGCGAAAATCACTCCTTGAACAGCTGTATCAGCTAAACCTGTATACTCGAGCTTATTGTTTGATATATGAGCCTTTGTTTTGAGATAATGGAGGAGAAATCTTGTTAGGACTAAACTATCATTGTTCTTATCATAAGCTCCAAGATTCTTACACAGCTTTCCAATCATTTGTGGTCCGAGAATCGACAAATCATCAAACCACCACTCATTGCTTGTCTTGCAAGAAAAAGACATACTCTTTCCCGTCTCAGGCGACATAGAAGAGGCAGATGTAGAAGAAGATGTCGATGATGAGGCAAAGACTTGACTCATGTCTGAATTCTGAGCGATTTTAGCTAGAACACCAAAAAGGAGTTTATCAACAAGACCATAAGAATCTGCGTGTGAAAACACTTGCTCGCAGCTTTTGAGGCAAGAAACGATGTCGTTCCATGACCAATAGAACATTCCTTCAAGAAACTTCTCTGTTTGAAACAAGAGATTTGAAGAACAGAGCTTCTCTGTCATCTCAAGGAATAAAGAAGAGCAATACAAGATTGATACATTTGAGACATTTATCGATATTCCACTTCCATTACTGTAACAAAACCTTGAAACTAAGTCGAAACCATCTGGTCCATCGGGAAAGTCTTCAATATTGAGAATGATTCTACTCTTCTTGAGATTCCTCTTGCTCTGTTTTATCATCTTCTTAAAGAATCCTGAGTACTCTGAGATCAAATCCTACAACAAATTTTCATTCAGATGAGGTTGCATTGGAATGGAGATATAAATTTATTAATTAAGATGATTACCTGATTGACGAAGAAAGTGAATTCATGATTGAGATTGATTTGAAGATCACAGAGAAGAGACATTGCACAAACTTGTCTTGCATTTGATGATGAATGAATGAAGCTTATTTAGTGACTTTTGTAAGCTTTTCTTCTTCTTTTTTTGGATTGTTGAGAGAGCAATGATAGTTATCACATGGAAACTGCTATTTTATATATCTTTTTTTCGGTTGTCTTTATTTCTATATATATTTAATATACATTTCTCTCAAGTCTCTATTTTAATTTTCTTATCTCTTTCTTTCATATACTATTTTTTTGGCTTTTTTTTACCACCATATACTAAAATAAATCTTGATAAAATTTATAAGCATAGTTATTTTGAGATTTATATTAGTAAGACGAGCATATCATATTTGGGTATGACGAGGCATTGTCAGAGAACGTAAAAAAAAGTGTTGTAGAGCTAAGCTAATTATTTATTAAATATAAAATTATAAGGAGATTTAAATAAATATTATATGTAAGACAAAATATATGCTTTTGTGTACTATTTTTTTATTTAAAAAAGAGAGATGTTTTCCTAGGAGAACAGATGCAGACTATAAAATTGGAAGATTCAAAGACAAAATGCTTTGAGTTCAAATTGACATTGTTTTCGATCCAGCTGCACTTATAATTAAATACTAATTATATATATGAATTAAATTTTCAATCAGAGATTAGTCCAAAAATAATAATAATAATACCAGAAAAGTGAAAACAGGTTGCCAACACAAGGTGCGAGATTGGATCCTCTATGGTAATTACCTAGATAGATATGTTTGATCTCAAGTGAAATTATTCGTTATTTTAATTCTATAATATAAGTAAATTCATATTACGACACACTAAAAATCATTTTTTTCTGTCTAACATGGTTTTGGATCTTTAAAAAGGATATCCATACCTCAAAAATCTTCAACAGTATTTATAAATTAATCTATATTGTGCTATGTAGCATATTATGTTCAAATAGAACAGTGTATCATTTTATTTCATATAAAAAAAATAGAATTAAATTATATTATTCTCTACATAGAAATACATAAAATAGAATTACATACTATATTATTTATCATAAATTTACATAAGTCAATATGAAAACTAAAATACTAAACATTAAGACCAAAATTCTAAATCCAAACAAAAACATAAGCTTCAAAATCTTTAAATAAAATCAAAATTTAAATTTTGTATTTCTTAATTGAAAATAACTAGAATGAAATATTATGTATTCAATATTGAAAATAGATTAAAACACAATCATGGTATATATACGTAAATTAAAATGATGTAATAGACACTTTTGAAAAGTCTTTGTCTTCTTCTCTAAACCTTAAGCGAATGCCGCCAACAAGTTTCTTGGTTTCCCGGAGATCTCCTTAATTTTAAACCAAATCAAAATATTTATAATATTAATAATTTTTGATCTTATTAAAATATTGTAATAGTTAAATTATTTTATCTTGTTAAAAATGTATATTAAATGAGATTTATGGTCTCATCTTATAACCTGAAATTATTATTTTTTAATTTTATTTCAACCAAGTTATAATTTTTAAACTTAAAATTTTTGAAACATTTTAATCAATTTAGAATATTTTATTTATCAACTTACACTAAAGAGGTAGATTAAAGTAAATATTTCTTTAAGTGTAGATGCATGTTAAATAAAGATTCACGCTCTTAATTATAGTTCTTGAAAATAAATTATAAGTTTTTCTGTAATATGGGTGTTGGACTATAACTCATTCACACACACATATATATATATATATATATATGATTTTAAAATTTTAAGACTATTTTCTGAATAATTTATGTTAATTTAAAATTTTTAAAATTATAACATATGCAAAAATGTAGTTGACTTTTAAATGGATGATGTATATATGTGGTTAACATATACATATTAATAAATACAATTTTTTTTCACCAATGATGAGTTGACCAGTTGGTTTAATTGCAGTCGTGCTCCTGAGTTCAATTCACGGTGGAAGAAGTCTGCTCTCCAAAAAAAGTTATATAATATTGTTTGGGCCTCGTCCTGTGAAAATGTACGGACCTCAGCCAAGAACTTTCTGGTTATCAAAAAATATAATTTTTTTTTGTTAAAGGTAATAAATATAATTCTTCCAATAGTATTTCTCATTTATAAGTAACTACATATTGGTTTTTGAATTTGGGAGTAGTGAACTGTGGGTTAAAACTGATGTCGAATACATATCCATGACAGAAAATGATGCTTCATAAACTCACTTCTGACTTGTCCATAGCACAACAACTATATACTAATCAAGTAGTAGTATTATTATTATTTTGTCAACAATCAAGTAGTATTATAGAATCATGTATTTTCAAGAATATATATATATATATATATACATATTATATATATAAAAATATGTACAGACACAAACACACACATAGACGCATGTATGAGTTTGCGCCCACTTTGTTTTTATGTGAATTTATAAATATTCTCCCTTTCTTGGCCTTACATTGTAAAATTGTAATACCAGTTTTAGTTCAAGAGTTCTGCTTCTTCTTTCATTATAAAATGAGTGTCTTTTTTAATATATAAAATGATAAAATGAGTTGCTTGCAAAGTTGGGAGTTTCACTTTCATTGCATGTGAAAGGGTAGGGTTATGAATATGACTCTTACGTTTGTGAATAAAGTCGAGTACATGCTTTTGCATCATTATCCAAATCCAACCATGTATTTGATAACGATATATAAAACAAATATTGGAAAAAATATATACACTACTCTCAATACACTCATTATAATTAGAGATTTTAAAATGGGTAAAAACCTAGAGAATATTTGAAAATCTACTAAAAAATTTGAGGTCATAACCCGTTCATTGTTTACATAAAACAATGCAGTTTAAAATATGGTCAATTACTTAGATATTTACTTATAGACTCAATATTACGAATATATCCAATGGGTATAATATTAGTTATTGAAATGTTAATATACAATCCATATATATATCTCGGTTAAACACTTTTTCTCTCTCTTTTCTTTCTTTTACTTTTCAATATTCACTCTTCTCGCTTTTTTATAAATAATCATATCAATTCAAATTATCAAATCATAAAAACTCACTTAAAAAACACATTTCTTTTTCTACATTTGACAAGATTAAAATTATTCAAAATAGACTTATATATTATAAAAAAGATAGGTGTAAATGTGTCAATTGGGTCAACCAGCGCCCACTTGGCCTGTCCCGCAACATGTTCAAATATCTTCGACCCGCAAAACTCATGCACAATTAATAGTATGTTCAAACCTGCACCCGTGGATTTTACGGTTTAGCGGGTCGGTCCGCATACATTTTATTTATACTTAGATTATATAAAAATAAAAATATATAAATTTTAAATTTTGTAACTTAATTTAGTGAAAATAATATAAATATATAATTTTATAAGTATTTTAATTTTATACACTAAAATTTTCTGTTATATTACATATTTTATAAATTATAATTTATTATATAAATTACTTTTTATTTAAATTAGTAGTTCGCGGACCGACCCATCAACCCACAAACAAACCCATTAAACTTATATATTGTTGCATATAGGCTTTATAGTTTCATGATCATAATCGTGGTAAGGTCTTCTCCACAATTTTCCAACATGATCATAATCGTGGCTAAATTCTCTCTCTGGTTCTAGAGCTTCAATCTTCGCTGCATGCGATCTTCATCCGTACTATTGCGGTGTTGATTTCTTCTCTTCTATTTACTCTCTTCATCATCTTCTTCTTTGCTTTCAACCATGTCTCTCGATCTGTGGAAATCTTTTCAGAAGCTTGATTTAGGTTCGGATCGAATCCCATTTCATCCAACAGAAGATGGGCAAAACAAACGAGATTCCGCAAACAACTTAAGCATGTTAGTTCGTACTCTTCATCCAACACAGAACAATATCCATGCATTGAAGATCACTCTTCCCAAAGCATGGAAACTTGATGGTCGGGTGATTTCAAGAGTTCTCGATGAACATACAGTCCAATTTCTCTTCAAAAAAGAGTACCAACTCTTGAATGTATTAGATTTCGGTCCTTGGACATTTAAGGACTGGATGGTTGTTGTTGAGAAATGGTCTCGGAGGGATTATCCAGATTTCCTACAGAAGATTATTTTTTGGGTCCAGATCTTCAATATACCGCCAGAATATTTGGATTCATATATGATTAAGGAAATCGGACAGAACCTCAGGTGGGTTGAAGAAACAAAAATTATAAAACCATCTCAGGGTAAACCAGGTCAAGTCTGGGCTCGAGTGCAAATTGGGATTCACTCCAAGCTTATCTTCACTCATTTTGTGCAATTTTGTCGAGCACAGCCACCAGTTATGGTTAGGTTTGAATTCCATAAGCTGAGGAAGTTCTGCTTCCGCTGTGGTGACTTAAAACATGCTGAAGCAGAATGTCACGAGAATCTGGATGATCACCCACCTGCTTATATACCTCTTGAACCGGTAGTAGCTCAAAATTCTTCACCAACTCGTTCTTCAGAATCTACTCCAACAGAATCACCATTACCAATAGTTCTTGTTCCTGTCAATGAACATGTGCCTAATGTCAAATCTGAAGTTGGCAAAAAAGGAAAGCAGACCAGCTCACAGTTGATGATGCAACCTCAACTAGTAGAACAAGATTCGTCAAGCCATTGCAACTGAAGGGGAGGGTGGAACCCCAAAAACCACCCACTGATATATGAAACTATATCACTAGAATTGTCAGGGTTTAAAGAACACCCTGACAATTCGTCATCTTTTTTGTATTAGGCGTATATATAAGCCAGATATTCTGTTCCTATCGGAGACAATGAATAAAGATCCTTTTGTAAAGCGTATTGGAGAAAAGCTTGGTTTTCAGAATTGCTTTACTCATCCACCATAAGGTAAGAAAGGAGGAATAGCAGTTTTTTGGAAACATGTGGTTCAGCTACAACCTCCTGTGCTTTTATCTCCCATATCAAATCCAAGCTAAGATCTGCTTATGCCCAAGAGGAAGCTTATTACAAGACTAAGAGTAGGGTATTATGGCTTCAACATGGAGACAAGAATATTAGATACTTTCACTCGAAGTTGCAACAAAGAAGGTACAAAAATAGAATCATCATGATAGAGGATGAAGAGGGAAAACTACAACATGAAGAATCAAAAGTCCACCAGGTGTTTGTTCAGTACTTTACTCATCTATTCACTAACTCAAATGCTACAGAAAGTGTGGATTACTCTATGTTTGACTCATTTCAGCCAAGGGTCTCCCCTGTAATGAACCAGAGCTTAACTAAGGAGTTGGAGGACGAGGAAATATGGACAGCATTATCTCAAATGAATGAAGATAAATCCCCAGGCCCAGATGGATACCTCAGGTTTTTACAAACATCATTGGTCCATAATTCACAGAGAGGTCAAGTCTTTCATACACCATTTCTTCAATCATAATGCCTTAGACAAGACTGTTAATTATACCTACCTATGCTTAATACCTAAAACTAATACCCCAAAGACTCCAAAAGACTATATGCCTATTAGTTTGGCAAATGTCATATAAAAATTGATTTTAAAAATCATGGAAAGTAGGCTTAAACCCTGGCTTCATACCATCATATCCACTAATCAATATGATTTTATCCCAGATAGGCAAATTAGTGATAATGTGCTTATTGTGCATGAACTCTTACATTCCTTGTCCACCAGGAAAAGAACCAGTCCTTATATGGAAATGAAGATAGACATAGTAAAAGCTCTTGATAAGGTTAAATGGTCTTTTGTAGAGTTTATGATGGCCAGGCTGGGTTTTGATGCAAAATGGTGTAATTAGGTGATGACATGTATCTCAACCACACAGCTCTCTATTCTCATTAATGGTAGACCAGTGGGACACATCACTCCAACACAAGGAATCAGACAAGGTGAACCTCTCTCACCTTACATTTATCTCATAGTCGCAGAGGGCCTCTCTTTTCTAATTCAAAATATGGTAGATAAGAATCTCCTACATGGTTTTAAGGCAAGCTATAATGGTCCAGCAATCTCACATGTCCTGTTTGCGGATGACTCAGTATTATTCTGTAAGGCAGACCATAACGAATGTACACATCTATTATCTTGTTTGAAGACTTATGGTTTAGTATCAGGACATGAGGTGAACTTTACCGAATCCAGTCTTATGTTCAGTAAGAACTGTTCTGAGTCCCAAAGACAATTGATAAAAGAAGCAACAGGAATACAAAGATTAGGAGGTTTTGGTAGATACCTTGGGATTCCAGAGATGATTGGTAGAAACAGATATGACTCTTTCTCTTATCTAATACAGAGAGTGAAGCAAAATCTAGAACATTGGTCCTCCAAGATGTTGAATACTGCTGGTAAAGAAACTATGTTGAAGTCTGTGGTCACAGCCCTGCCATCTTATACAATGACTTGTTTCATTTTACCTCTCAGAGTGGTTAAAGAGATAACAAAACTGATGCGTAAGTTCTGGTGGCAATTGAACTTACAACAGAAGAAGATAAACTGGATATCATGGTCTAAGATGACAAAATCAAAACAACAAGGGGGCATTGGTATTCGAGACATGACTATGTTCAATGTGGCTCTTGTAGCAAAACAGGGATGGAGACTGTTAACCCACCCAGATTCCCTAGCTGCAAAGGTTTTAAAAGCCAAATATTACCCCAAAGTTCCTTTTCAAGATGTGCTAATGCCATCTAGACCAAGCTATGCCTGGAGAAGTATCGTTACAAGTCTACCACTTTTAAAGCGAGGACTGTATTGGACAGTAGGTAATGGACAGAGCATACGTGGATCCTATGGTCCTGCAGAATCACCTTCTGCACAAGTAGTGGATCATACACTCACTGTCTAGAGCCTTTTGAATACTCAAACTAACACCTGGTACCCCACAAAACTTCAACAGACACTTACAGAAGCTGACATCACCCTGGTTAATAAAATTCAACCGTCCCATCTTGGTAATTCTGATGTCCCTATGTGGAGATTCTCTAACTCAGGAATGTATACGGTTAGATCAGCCTATCACGCTGCAATGGATATTCAATCTCCATCTACCTTGGAACATAGAACTCAGATTCTGTCTCAACAAGTCTGGAAACTCAAGATCCAACCAAAATTGCAACATTTCTTATGGCGACTCATTCATAAAGGATTGGCTGCTACTGTGGAATTAAGTAAAAGAGGAATAAAAATGGATACACTTTGTGTCCTATGTGGCGATGAGGAAGAGTCACTTTCTCACTTATTCTTTAACTGTCGTGTTTCTAAGGAAATATGGCAGTTGGCTCCAATCAGGGGCTTATCAACAGGGAATTTCACTCATGATCTTCTTGATAATGTTCAATATGTGCTTCAGTTAACACAATCTTTTCCTTCTGCAGATCAGGAACATAATTCCACAGCACAGCTCATCCCTTACCTTCTGTGGCGTATATGGAAGTTTAGAAATGGTGTAATATTTGACTCAAGCAAAGGAGGAATACCAGATGTGAATAACAAGGCTATTCTAGATGCAGAAGAATATCACCAAGCACAATGCAATCTACATTTGTCCAAAGCAATTAGTGGTAGAAGAAATCAGCCACAAAGACATGGCAATCATGGCCTTAGTCTATATGTTGATGCTTCTTGGGCATCTTCAGACGCTTCTTATGCAGGGATCTTCTTCCTTTTCACCTACTCCAACTCCATTTGAAGCAGAAGCAATGGCTTTGAAACAAGGTCTTCTACAGGTTAATCGGTTTGGATATAATCAGATTGTTGTTTATTCTGATTGCCAAGAACTCATCCAAGCGTTGCTATAAGACCCCCAAAGTCCTAATGCTATCAACTCATCTTGGCACAAATCATGTCCAGTGTTGATAAGGGATGTAATTAGTTTAAGTAGATATGTACAAGTTGTTTCTTTTGTAAAACTTCCAAGGGAAGAAAACTTTATTTGTGATCACCTAGCCACTAGGGCTAGAAGAACAAATTCTATATGTTGTATTAAGCTATTCTCTTAAGTAATATACATATTTCCTACAAAAAAAAATTGTGGTAAAAAAACTAAAGTATATAGTTACTAAAATAAAATATTTTAAATCCTATAACTAGAATTCAACTAGGATTCTCAGATGACCTCCACAGTTAAAAAGGAGTTCATGGCACGAGCGGGCAGAGTTTACAGTAACCACATCTATGCGTGAAAGACAGAACGACTGCAAAGAAGCACACTGGAATGCTCGATGAAATCTTGGAGGACTTCATGAAATATTGGGAACAAGAAAAGACAAAATAAAAGTCGGCAACCAACAAATAGAATTGGTGTAGTGAGAGAAAAGGTTGGGGGATGTCGACTACCAACTCTGGAGCCAAGAGTGCGGTCACTCGAGTGGCTGCGATGGTATGAAAATTTTTGGCAAAAGTACTAACTTGACCTATATTTTACAATTATTTGCATACCTAA
>OVBE01000543.1:0-48276 GCA_900406425.1 Iberis pinnata | reverse complement strand
AAAATACATTAAAAAACAGCGGGACCCCGACTCGCGCGCTTCATCCACAATCAAGTAGGATGAGATCAAAGCTTTCTCGTCTGAGCTGCAAAGCTTTAAAAAATCTTAAAGCTCTAGATAATAATCTAAACCATTTGGCATGCACAACTTGTGTTTTCATTTACTCCGAAGTCTAGACTTAGGTTCGGATAGCCGAACTAACGAGCTTGTTAAAAAATATATATAACAAGGAAACTCAATCTAAAAGCTTATATCTCATCGAGTAATCCACTTCGTCACTGATACATATCATCGTTATAGCAAGAAAAGAGCAAAAATTCCACTGAAATTCATGACCAAAAGTCTTCTCGTCGATAAACCAAGATTGACGATCTCTTTAAAATAAAGTGAAGAAGTCCAAGTCCAGCCTTCGTGTGCTTCCATTATAAGAGATAAGTATCATCACTTTGTTATCTTATAACATTATAATATTTTTCTGTGGTTTAGTCATCTCGAAGTACGGTGATGCATGAAGTTTGATAATAAAATTAATATAAAGCAACAAGATCATAGGTAGCTTCTAAAGGGTAACTGAAGAAAAAGATCAGCCAAAAACCAAGGCAATAACCTCAAGGAAGTCTATGGCCGACTGTGTAGTGCGAAGAAAGCTTCATCATCGGTTGTTCACCATATCCAGCCAAGTTCGAATTTAATTTAAATCTATCATTAATTTATCATAAAATTACCTCGTCTACCGGATTAAACTTAAGTCGAGATCAAAAACTCGCAAATAAATTATATCCATGAAATTCATAAGTTGAGCTTAAATCTAAACATCGAAGCTCGGTATGCCAAACTAGACGTAAGTCAAGATAAAACCTCGCAAAAATTGTAAGGCGGTCACTTGCATCAACTTCGTTTACCGATCTAGAGTTTAATCGAAGCTCGGTATGCCAAACTAGACGTAAGTCAAGAATTTTTTCAAGTGTTGGGCGTTCCAAGGATGTTTCTTTTCGTTTTCATATGCGTCCTCCAGCTCGTAGATTACTGGTTTAATTGTTTTAATGATTTTGTACGGTCCTTCCCACATGATTCCCAGCTTTCTTGCGTTCTTCTCTGCCCGCACGGAGAAAAATTCCTTTAGTACTAGTTCTCCGCCGTTGAAACGTCTTTGTTTGATTTTTTTGTTGTAGAATCGGGCTGCGACATTATGGTAATTTTGTAGTCTCATCGTTGCATGTTCTCTCCTCCCATCAACCATGTCGGCAATGTCTATGAGCATTTGGTCATTTTGATTTATGTTCTGGGGTGCTAGCTCGCGTCTTAAGCTTGAGACCTTGGTCTCGGCTGGTATTACCGCCTCGATTCTGTATACTAGAGCGAATGGTGAGTCGTTCGTACCCCTCCTGGGTATTGTCCGATCCGACCACAATACTCCTTCTAAATCCTTGGCCCATCTTCCTTTTTCGCGTCCAGTCTTTTCATTAGGCCTTCCAAAATTGTTTTGTTAGCGGCCTCAGCCTCGTCGTTAGCCTGCGGGTAATATGGAGTTGAGAAAGTTAAGTTTATGCTCATTCGTTCGCAGAAATCCTTAAATCTGTCTGAGGTGAATTGATGGTCATTGTCGGTGTGGATTTCATAGGGGATCTCATGCCAAAAAATTATGTTTTTCCAAATAAAGGATTCCACATTCTCGGATATAACCTTGGCAAACGATTCAGCCGCTATCCATTTAGAAAAATAGTCTGTTAGAAAAAGAAGGAAACATTTCTGTTTCGATCTGTGCATTGGGCCGATTATGTCCATGGACCATATAATGAATGGGTATGGCGTTGTGATGGAATGCATCTCCTTGGTTGGTCTGTATATCAATGGTGCATGATTTTGGAATTTTAGAGCGTATTGTTCGCAGTCTGTGATCATGGCTGGCCAGTAGTATCCACATCGTTTTATTTTGAATGCCAGCGCTCTGCCACCTAAGTGGTTTTCGCATGCACCGTCAAGGACTTCCCTTATTATCTTCCTTGTCTCGTGGCCGAATATACACTTTCTAGTATCCCATTTCTTTTGTGGTAAGATTCCATATGTGTTGTATGCCAGTATCTCGACTCTCCAATCTATCTCCACTTTGACATCGTCTGTTTCCATCAGAACTTTGTCTTCTTCGACGTCCTCGGGATCTGGGTTGGCATTGTATTCTTTAATTGTTTCTTGTATTACGTAGGTGGCTTTAGTGATAGATATGTTGGGTTTGTCGATTGTTTCAACTGGTATGACTCTGGTCATTTGCGGGTCCGTAGTCGATGCCAGTGCGGCTATGGCGTCAGCGGGTATGTTTTCACCTCTGGGATTTTAATCAGGTCAAAGTCTGCGAATTCACTGCAAAAGGTTTTCACCACGTCTAGGTATGCTTCCATTATATCGTCTCTTGTTTTGTATTCCCCACTGAACTGGTTCGCAACCAGCTGGGAGTCGCAGTAGACGGTTACTTTCTTGGCTCCAATCACTGTTGCCAATCGTAGTCCAGCAATTAATGCCTCGTATTCAGCTTCATTGTTCGACGCAGCGAAGTCTAGTCGAAATGACTGCTCAACCATCTCCCCAGTTGGGGAGACTAGTCGTAATCATACTCCGGAACCATGTTTCAAGCTCGTCTCATCTACGTATAGGGACCACATTACTTCATCTAGCTTTTCTGCTACGTCCATCTCCGGTGGTAGCTCTATTAGGAGATGGTTGGGACAATGTAGTATCGTACGCAACGGTTGGTTTGAATACACGACTATCGAGTGCGATTGAAATAGGATCAGAATTTTCTCGCAAAGTGCACTACAATGAAGGCCACTTTTTCTATCGTCGGGTATCTGGTCTCGGTGTCGTCCAGGATTTTGTTGAGGTAGAAGATTGGCCTCTGGTCGCCTAGCTCCTCGCGTACAAGGACCGAACTGATTGCATGAGATGACACTACAATGTAAAGATATAAAGTTTCTCCCTCTTGCGGCTTTTAAAGAACCGGGGTGTCATCAGGTAGGTTTTCAAGTCTTTAAACGTCAACTCGCATTCTTTATTCCAGATGAATTTCTTGTTTCCCTTCAGGAGGTTATAGAACGGAAGACATTTGTCTGTTGACTTATACATGAACCCAGTCAGGGCGGCTATGCGTCCAGTTAGTCTCTGCACTTTCCTCGTGTTTTTGAGTGAAGGCATCCTTAATAATGCGTTGATTTGCTTGGGATTGGCTTCGATCCCCCTCTTGGTCACCAGGTAACCGAGGAATTCCCCTGAGGTTACTGCGAAAGTGCACTTAGCTGGGTTCAGCTTCATCCCATAGGTGTTCAGTATTTGGAAACAGGTGCGTAGGTCGCCCACATGGTCATCTTCATCAGAAGATTTGACGAGCATATCGTCGATATAGACTTCCATCGTCTTGCCCAGTTGTTCAGAGAACATCTTGTTGACCATGCGTTGGTAAGTTGCGCCTACGTTCTTAAAGCCGAGAGGCATAACTTTATAGCAATAAATGCCTTTGTCCATAGTGAAAGCGGTTTTCTCCCTGTCGTCTGGGTGCATGAGTATCTGGTTATTGCCCGAGAAGGCATCCATAAATGAGAGCAACTTGTAGCCGATTGTGGCTTCGACGAGCTGATCTATCTTTGGCTACAAGAAACTGTCTTTGGGGCATGCTTTGTTCAGGTCAGTGAAGTCTATGCACACTCTCCATTTTCCATTCTTTTTCTTTGCCACTACGAGATTTGCCAGCTATTTTGGATATTTCACCTTGGTGATTGATCATGCACCTAACAACTTCTCCACTTCGTCTATGACTGCTGGAGCCCGCTAGGCCCCCCAACTTGCGTTTTTTTTCTTATCCGGCTTGTAGATTGGGTCTGCGTTCAGCTCGTGAAACATGATGTCTAAGTTTATTCAGGGCATATCTGTCATGTTCCATGCGAAAGTGTGTTTGTTTTCTTTGAGGAAAAGAACTAGCTCCTCTTTCAAATCCATTTGAAGTTTTGATCATATGCCAACACAGTGCTCCGGGTGTCCTGGGTATATGCAGTATTACGTGACCACGTCGAGTTTGGGTTCCTCGTATGTTGGCTCCACATGTGGGTTGGGCTCCCCGGTCTGTAGTTGTCATAAGGTTATTTCTCTGAGTTTGATTTCGGCCAGATAACAAGATCAGATTGATCTTTGACTCCCTTTGATTGTTCTAATCCCCTACTTAGTGAGGAATTTGATGCATTGGTGGTACGTAAAGGGGAAAACCTTCATTGCGTTTATCCACGGGGTTCCTAGAATCGCGTTGTATATTGCTGGTTTGTCGATCACCGTGAATTTGATCATTCTTGATACCCCTATTGCGTGCATTAGTAATTTGATAGTTCTGATCGTCATGGAGGTCTCGCTGGTGAAGCCGGTCAACAGCGCAGGTGGTCCTTTGATTCTTGAGAGGTCTATGTCCATTTTTGCCAAAGTCTCTTTGAAGATCAAATCCACCGAGCTCCTTGTATCTATGAGTACTCTCGCGATCTCATATTCTTCTAAGATTAGCTCGATGACCAGCGGGTCGGCGTGAGGCATTGCGAGTCCTGTTGTGTCCATCTCGTCGAAAGTTATAGGTTCCACTGCCTCTTGGGGTTTGATTCACCATTTTTCGCAAGAAGCCACCCTACGCCATAGGCTTTGATCGACGTCACTAAATTTAGGCCAAATTGATAGTTTTCGATGATCATGTTAATCCGCTTTGTAAATGGTGGGGTTGGGGCCATTTGAGGTAGTTCTTCCCGGGTCTGTTTCGGGGGGCTGGTCTCTTCAGTCTGGTCCTCTGTCCCTTGCTGGGGGTACGCCGCTTTCACCTTACTAGGTTCTACTAATTCTCCGCACTAGTACTTGCTGAAAAGGAATGACTTAAAGCTTCTGCATTCTTCAGTAAAGTGTATATCCTAGTTATGATATTCGCAGTGTTTTTTTTTACATTTCCTTGTTTTTCGGATCGTCTCCATTGGTTCCAAGGTCTGTTTTTGGGCTTCCCGGTAAATAATGTTTGGTTGCCTGCTGGGGGGTTTCGCCTCGGGGCAGTGGCCTAAGTCACCTGATTTTTTTCTCGGCTTAGTTTCCACATTTCGATTAAGTCTTCTTCTATTTGTGCGAATACTTTTCCCATGTGCAGTGCGTCATCAATCGTTGCTGGAAGGTTCAATATTAGGTCTTTTCGGAATTCAGACTCTCCCTAAACCGCGTTTTTGAGGACAACAATCGCAGCATTATCAATGACCACCACTCGAGATATCACTTCTTTGAGAATGTCGATGAAATTTAGGAGGGGTTCATTTGGACCATTATGAGATATCCCTTTCGATGTAAACAAAGTAATGCTTTAAAAACATTAAACTCATTTGGTTGAAGTTGTGGATTGAGCCTTCGGGTAGTTAAGAGAACCAGGTGAATGCTGGCCCTTGGAAGTGCTCACTGAAAAGTTGGCAATACCCTATGTCCTTCTCATGCTCGTCGAATTGCGCTTGTCCGACTACAATCCTGAAGGCATGTACGCATTGGGGTCTGTTTTTCCTTCATAAAAGGGGATTTTGATTTTCAGGGGTTTTGCACTCTGGCATTCTTTATGTGTGGGGCGTACGGGTCGCAGAGCGTCTCCTCTATTAATCGGTCCAGCTCTGGTGCCGAGTTGATGACCTGCTGAACCTTGGAATTCATTTGTCTGACGGCTTCCTGAAGAAAGTTTTTCATCTCCTGGATTTCCCTAATTGATCGCTAAGGTCGTTTTGTCGAATCGGAAAGGTGGGGTACGGGCACCCTCCTCGTACCAATCAGATTCTTCCTCGGATTCCTCCGATAGGTTGGTTCGGTCTCTCTCGTCCTTTGAGGCCTCGGGGCTCACAGTGCGACTCAGTTGTTCGGGTTCATCGTCGAGCTGGTCGTCCTTCTGGTTGGACTGCTCTTCTTCTAGGTTGCCGTTTGGTGGGGTTTCCGTGGTGTCAGTGCGGTGTTCTCGCGTCTTAACTGAAAGTGGGGTTGAAGTGAAAAGTAACCTCGTCGATTGTTCTCTTGAAATGGGGTACAGTCGTGAGGAAGTCCTGGTCAAGTGATGCTGCGAAGACGTATCACGGTTTAGGCGCTTGGTCATTTCTTTGGTCTGATCTGCGAATTCCTTTGCCATATGGTCGAGTCGGTCAAGCAAGGATTTGTTCATGGCGTCTTGTGCTTCCAGTTTGTCGGACATAGACTACACGGATTGGACGAGTGCCTGAATCATCTTGGCATATCCGTCGGGTGGCGTTGATACGTTGTCGGCCATGGTAATATCGGATCTGGTTGCGGTTTTCCTTTCTGCGTTAAAGATCTCTTAATATCCCCAAAGACGACGCCAATTTGCGGATAAAAATGTAAATGATAAACAAAATTACGTTTCTAATTAAAAAATAATTCAAAATACTTTCAAAACAAAAAAACAACATAAAAAATCCAATAACACAAATAACAACGCTAGAAATTCCAAAATATAAGAAAAAACACTTTAAATATAACAAAATTATATACGAAGACATATGTAAATTTTTCAAATAAAATAACTATAAATATAAAACACGTCCGAAGGACGGGACGGGACAACCACTAATTTTATTATAATTTTAATACTAAAATATATTTATTTCCAATCAACACACTAACTACTATACTATAAAAATATTCTCTTTACTATAATATTAAACTTTATATTATTATGATTTATTAATCAATTATAAAAAAAAAAACAGTTTCTCTTTCCACCTCATATTTTTCTCGACTCTTTCACCAATGGTAGTGATACATGCGGCAAGTGTGACGCGGTGAGAGCTTAGTTCTCCAGCGACTCGTCCCTTTCCCGTGCTTTGCGGCCCTAGGCCGACCGACGAAGTCCAAAGTCGGTTAGCTCGACTATTCTCACCGGTCTTTCTATTTTTCACATATCTGATTCTCCCTTTCTCTCTAAAACCACCGCGGTTGAGCTCCTATGCAAAAGTAGCTTCTCTTACTGTAGATCCGGCCATATCTGATGCAACGAAGAGGCTGGAAAGTCGGCGGGTTTGAAGTGGTAAGATCTCAAGGCGGAGCTCGGGATAACCTGTTGGAGGAGAGCAAGGTGTCGTCATCACCACGGCGGTGTAGGGACCATTTCCGCGTGGTGGCGCCTTTATACCAAGCCCGAACACAGTGGTCTCGTTCCTAGTTTCCACTGGAAAACTACATTTCTAACTTCAACCTCACCGTGACCTTTAACCTGGATAAGTTCTTCCTCCTGTCAGAAGGCGAGGTGTGTGTGGGCGTAAGTGTGAGCCACGTCTCGGTTCCATCATTGGGTCGCCGGTGTCTTCTCCCGACGGGTCTGCAGCACTGCATGCGGCTGAGACACCTAAGGGTTCTCCTTTTGCGTTTTTAGGGTTTTTCATAATTTGGATTGGGCCCGGGTTCGATTATGGGTTCTAGAAAACCCACCTGGTTTTGGCCTGATTATGGTTTCTAGAAAACCTATCCGGTTTTAGACTGTGGGGCTCATAAGTGTTTATGTGTTGAAATTGGCCGATATGATGTATTAAGCTAAATTTGGACTTAGTAAATACATCATTTATTAAAAGAAAATTTACTTTTTACAAAATATAGTTAAATAATTTTTTTACAACATACAATTTTTATTTTTCTGTTTATTTTATAATTGTTTTTATTTATTTTATTATTTATAATTTTTAAAATATGTAAAATGTTTTTAGTCTCTTGAATAGTGTCGCACAAAAACATCACACTAATGTTTGGAGATTACCTATTACTATGTGTATATTGATCACAAAAAACTGATGTAAGATTCACCAAAACATAAATAAATGTTTTTAATGTAAACAGTATAGTCTCATAATCTGATTAATGTTGGGACAAGTTAATGTCAATATGTAATAAAGTTATTTTTGTGACAATATAATTGTTCAAAATGCATAATAATGTCAATTCAGTTAAATTAGTTAATTTTATAAAAACTTTTATATATACTGGTCCTGAGATTTTAAAATTTTCTAAAGACCGCAATTTAAAATGGAAAAATAGGCCAAAATTTTACAATTTTTTTAAAAATGGGCCGTTTTCTTAACTAAAATTTTTAAATCGAAAAAGGGCCGCAAGCGTATGCTTACTCTGCTTGGGCTCAGGACCGCACTAATCAAAACAAAAAATTTTCATTTCCCTTTTAAAACCCTAGTCGCCGCTGTATGTGATTTGCTAAGGGCTAGCGACTCTCCTAGCGCCGTTGTCAGCCCCCTTTTCTCTTTTTCGCCTTTCTTTTCTTGTTTGTGCAGTTGTTCGATGTATTTGGATAGTTTCTCGGTGGTTTTCTCGGACTTGAAGAATCTATGACGAGTTGGAGTATGTCCCTTTTCCTCTTCATGTGTCAGAAGAGCTTTCTCTTTCTCTAGATGTCGGTGGTCATGTAGTTCCTGTTGAGTAGATTTGTTGATCGCCAGATCTCAGTGTACCATACTCATATCTATTGGATTCAAGGTTATCGCGTCCTCGTCAATATGGGTGACCCTGCTCTTTTCTTTGGCTGGAGTAGTAAGGGTTTCTTCTGTCCCTGGTTTGGCTTGGGTTCTTCCCTGTTTTCTTGCGTTCTGTTTCTGCGGTTGGTTTTGCTTGATTAGTTGTGTTTGTTTAGTCGTGCTTTTAGGCCTGTTTAGGCCTCATTCAACGTTAGTTATCTTAGGTAACCTATGTTTTTAACGTGATTGGTTGATGGATTTCTTATTCTGCCTCGTCTACGTGGATTATTGGTTGCTTATTTTGGGTTCGGTCGTTTACTTCAAGTTTTTTGTTTCTTGGCGATATTTCCTCTCCGGTTCGATTTCAGTGCCAAGGTGTTTGCTGTTTTGAGAGAATGACTGGGAAGGATAGTCTATAGTGTTTCGGCCAGCTCTGCTCCTCTCCTCTTGTCTTCACGGCGGCGCTTGGTTCCTCTAGTTTCGTGTCGGGCTCTCATGGTGGTAGTGGTTCTCGATCTTTGTTTCGATTTTTTCCTCTCATTGTTTTGGATCATGGAGATGTTGTTTGGGTCGTCCTTCGCCCTTTTAGTTTCAGTTTTTGTGACATCCCGAGTTCTATCTCACTTTTCCATGGTGGTTGGGTGCTCCTAGTGGTGCGCCGTCTTTTTCTTCCAGGATCAACTCCCATCTTCATTTGTCTGCTCAGTCAGGCGTTTTTGCAACTTCTTGAAATTGCGATAAACTGTTTTACTATGGAAAATTTATATTCAGCCAAGTTATATATATATATATATATATATATATATGAAATGGTATTGAGAGAAAAGACTATACAAAATTGGTATGTAAATGAAACTAGTTTTGGGACATACAATTAAAAATATGCAAGTTGTTTCACCTCCTTCACATACCGGATCTATCACTCCAACTAATTCCAAAACTTGTGGAAGTTGAAGTTGCATAAAGAAGAAGGTTAAGACCCGCGGTAAAAGTGTTAGGCAGAAAAAGTGACCACATTACGCTTCGAGAAGTTGAATGACTACTTGAATAAGGGAATTCATTAGCTGATACAATCTACATTTACCAAATAGTAACTAGTTAGAATTAAATATTTTAAGTTGTGTAATAAAAGAGAGAAAGACCGAACCTGTGTAATGAAACCAATCAGAAATACAAGGAAACCAACAATTGTAGTTGAAGATGATTTGTTAATGAAAGATGATAAGTTGGTTCATGGTGGCGCTTGATTCCTCCGGTTTTCACCGATAATTTTAGGCAAGCTCTATTCCTCTTCTCTCGTCTTCATGGCAACGCTTGGTTCTTCCCGTTTGGTGTCGGGCTCTCACAATGGTAGTGGTTCTCGATCTTTGTTTCGGTTCTTGCCTCTCAGTGTTTTGGATCATGGAGATGTTGTTTGGGTCGTCCTTCGCCCTTTTAGTTTCGATTGCTGTGACATCCCGAGTTCTATCTCACTTTTCCCTGGTGGTTGGGTGCTCCTAGTGGTGTGCCGTCTCTTTCTTCCAGGATCAGCTCCCGTCTTCATCCGTCTGTTCAATTAGGTGCTTCTGCAACTTCTCCTTCTTGTTGTTTCCTCTTCTCGCTGGGGCAGATGTTCAGTCTTCTTCATTTGGTTTTCGCCTGCTGTGTTAGCTTGCGTATGTTGTAAAGTTATCGTATTTTGTTTTGTATTTCTCGTTTTATGTAGTGTTGTGTGTTTTTCTCTAGAGCTATCTTGTTTTTGCCTCCTGCTTTGTTTGTATTCGTTGCGTTCTGTATTTGTAACTGTTATCCTAGATAATAAAATGAAAATTAAATATCTTATACATTAAAAAATACTTTTTTAGAAGAAACTTTTGATTTGTATTAAATTACATAATATTTCATTAGCAAGACTTTTTCTCATTTAAATTAGGAATTCATTTTTATTTAATTTTAATATACCAAATATATTTAAGTTTATTTTATAAGAAAATATAGTTTTCGACAAACTTTGAATATGATCTAACATATATTTTTAAATATCTATAAATAATATATTTTAAATTATCCAGTTTACACATGAAACAAGAATATATTTATAATGTTATACATAATATAATTATATATTTTTATTATATCATCACACTTTTACTTTCTTATTTAGNTATATATTATTATTATTATTTAATTTTTTATTATAATATATAAAATTGAAATCATATTACCATAGTTTTAAGATTGTATTTTATAACATATTTATGAGCATTACGTAAAATATCATCTAGCTATATTTGATAGCGCACAATTTCAGTTAAGTAACAAACTCCGTAGAAGTTGTCTTAGGCATTGTAAATTCAAACGAGATATAGAATCTTTGATGTACCATGTTGGCAAAAAAATATATTTGATAATAGAGTTAATGCAAGGGTAATACAACTCAATAATAATAATATACTCTATAATTAAGAAAATACCATCTACCCCTAACCCCTACACACTCTCTCATATGACACTTTTTCATATATACAATTTTAGTCTTTCTCTTTCTTTTCATGTCTCACTCTCTCTTTCACTCATTCTCTCTCACTCGCTTCTTTTTTTCTCCACCCCTTACGTTAATATACGAACTACTTAAGATATACGAAGTACTCAATTTATTTTTGGGGATTAGGGTACATATTCTGGGTTTATGGTACATATTTGAGGTTTAGGGTATATATTTGAGGTTTAGGGTATATATTTGGGGTTTAGAGTATATAATATATACAAATAAAACTTTTTTCCACCCCTTTCCAGAATATACAAACTATTTCAGATATACGGACTATTCAATTTATTTTTGTGGTTCATGGTACATATTTGGGGTTTATGGTATATATTTGGGGTTTAGGGTATATATTTGGGGTTAGGATATATATTTTGGGTTTATGGTATATATTTGGGGTTTAGGTTATTTAGGTTTAGGATCACTATTCACCTTTGAATTAAATATATTTCCAATTTAAATAATTTTAATTATGTTAGATTTAGAAAAAAATATGTGTTTTTTATATAACATTTTATATTTTATAAATTTGAATATTAATATATTAATTAGTAATAATAGATGATTAGGTAAAAGTTACCATTGTCTAAAAAACAATAGAAAGATAAAAAAAACAAAACAAATAGTACAAGTGAGAATGAAAGAAAAAAAGAAAAGATAAAAATAATATATAAATAATATAATAATACTAATTAACTAATAATATATTACTATTATATTTATTTAGTTTTAGTTATTATACGTATATTTTTCGAATTAGCTTTTAATGTAATTAATTATCTTAATTTTTTGTCACGCATTATCTTAACATTTTTATCTTTTTAGTTTTTCATTTATTCACATCATATAATATTCAACGCTTAAGAGAAGGATAGACCCGAAAGTAAAACTATATTTAGACTTTAGAGACGTAGAGAAAAGTTATACCCTAAAAGAGCAGAAAACTTTATAACGTGCATAAACGGCCTCTGGTCCTTAAATAGTCGCATAGGGACAACAACAACAACAACGATAGACTCTCCACCGATCACTTTGCCAATTCTATCTCTCTGCATTCTCCCCTCGTCGCTCTTCTTTTCGTACGTTCTCTATTTTGAATATCTTCCCCGAAACTCAGAAGGGACACAGGTTTTGCCGCTGCCGTACTGTGTTTACAGTTCATGTTGCTTTGAGACCTTCGCTATTGTGTATTGTGGCTCTGTTAGTCGCTGAGATGCGTCAATTAGATTGTCCTATGTGGAGCTTCCGGTGAAGAAGATTGATAAACAAATGAATCTACAGTCTTCTTCTTGTTCTAGTTTCGATTTCCCATTACCACGTCGTCTGTTATGCCCTTGCTCCAATGAGCACGGCCTGATTGTGTTCTGCGATGGATTCGCGAGGTGTCGGGTTCTTCGTCAGAAGTTCCGAGTTCACGTTGCGAGTGCGAATTCGAGGTTTGATATCCGCGGAATCCGCGGGGATTCGAGGAACATAGGATTAGGGGATTCGGCGAGAAGGGTTACAAGAAGTCTTGTCGTGGCTCGATTTTCAAATGAATTCGAAGACGAAGAAGAATCTTCTCAGGAGTCTGCAATTCAGAGTGACCAAAACAATTTCACTAGTTTTAGAGAAGACCCGATGGTTAATAAGCTAAGGACTCAGCTAGGTGTAATCCATCCAATCCCTTCGCCGCCGTTTAATCGTAGTGCGATTGGTCTATTTGCGTTCTTCTTCTTTGTTGGTGTTGTTTGTGATAAGCTGTGGACATGGAGAAAGAGGCGGAGACAAACCGGTGGTGACAATGGCCAACTATGGCCACAGGTTCCCACCAGCTTCTCCTTGTCACTCGAGAAGGACTTGCAAAGGAAAGAGTCGGTGGAGTGGGTGAACATGGTGTTGGTGAAGCTTTGGAAAGTTTATAGAGGTGGGATTGAGAATTGGCTCGTTGGATTGTTGCAGCCAGTGATTGATGACTTGAAGAAGCCAGATTACGTAAAGAGGGTTGAAATAAAGCAATTCTCTCTTGGGGATGAGCCATTATCTGTTAGAAATGTTGAAAGGAGGACATCTCGCCGTGTCAATGACTTGCAGTAAGTTCATACCTAGGTGCTATACTGCTATTGCATAAGTTAGTTGCTCTCACATAGGTTATGTTGTTTTTGCTTGCCATTTTTGCCAACCACCGAAGCTTCTCATGAGTTTTATTGCTTTTAAAATTTGGGTCAAGAGTTAGTGAGTTTTCCAATAGTGTTTTCTAGGGCATGAATCCTACGAACACTTCAGTGTTCACTGCATCTTTGAATTTCTCTTTCTCTGTTGGTTCTTTTGGAGCTCATACTCCAAAATGTCAGCTCAAGACTCAGTTGAAGGTTGCTTATACTGTCATTTTTTCCCCTTATAGGTACCAGATTGGTCTTCGGTATACTGGTGGCGCTCGTATGTTATTAAAGCTCTCTTTAAAATTCGGTATCATTCCAGTAGTTGTGCCAGTCGGTATTCGGGATTTTGACATCGACGGTGAGCTTTGGGTTAAATTAAGATTGATACCGTCAGCACCTTGGATTGGAGCTGCATCGTGGGCTTTTGTATCACTTCCAAAGATCAAATTTGAGCTGGCACCATTCCGATTGTTTAATCTTATGGGTATTGTTAATCAGATTGCCTTGCTTTCTCATAATCTCATTTGTGTCATATCTTCTTTTATATCTTCATCGAGTAAATACAAGACCAGTTATTTGGTTGATCATATATAAATGTGGAAAGGTTATATTACTAATTAGCAGAATAACACACCTCCTTTAATTTTAAAATGATGTACATGAGTAATTTCTGATATTATTTTCTTCTTTCTGCATGAATGCTTTGGATGATAACATCAGGAATTCCTGTTCTATCAATGTGAGTCCTACGTACTATGAAGTTTTCATGCTTTTTGTTTGCTGAGCATTACTGTTCTTTTTCAACCATTGATTCAATACTGTTTGTTATGTGCTTCATAACTGAAAATTTGTTTCTTGTTTAGATGAGGTATAAAGTTGTAGAAAGGAATTTCATAACTTCTGTTAGCTATATGTTTCTTTTTCCGGGAGCTTATGATTGAAGTGATTCAGCATAGCTTTGATCAGATACTTATATTTTTTTAGTTTTTTCTCATTGATGTTTTGATGTATCAGTTTCTTTCCTCCTTCTGTGTCTTTGTATCTTTCAGGTTCTTGACCAAGCTGCTGACAGAAGATTTGCCGCGATTATTTGTCCGCCCAAAGAAAATAGTCTTGGATTTCCAGAAAGGAAAAGCTGTTGGACCTGTTTCAGAAGACCTAAAATCTGGAGAGATACAGGAAGGGAACAAGGATTTTGTTGGGGAACTGTCTATTACTCTTGTAAATGCTCAGAAACTCCCATATATGTTCTCTGGTACGTTATTATACTCACTGCACAGCTTTATTTTTCATCATTTTATTGTTCTTTGTCAGTCTGTGTTGTTTTGGTGTCTATAGAAAGCTATATAAATGCATTCATCACATTTGGTGAATTTCGCATCACTTAACATATTCCTTCATGCAGTAAATTTCGTTTGATAATTTTTAACAGGTAGAACAGATCCATATGTTATTTTACGAATAGGTGATCAAGTTATCCGTAGCAAGAAGAACAGTCAAACGACTGTGATAGGACCTCCTGGGCAGCCAATTTGGAATCAGGTGAACTGCTCAAAAATTCTTGATGGCTTATCTAAATCTGGTGGTGAATTAGATTTTCTTAAGTTATTAAAAATCTAAAAATATTTTCTGTATCATATATATTATCAGGACTTCCAATTCCTTGTTTCAAATCCTAGAGAGCAAGTATTACAAATTGAAGTCAACGACTGTCTTGGATTCGCCGATATGGCTATTGGTACTGGAGAGGTAAATCATCCTGCTTGCTTTTTTTTTTTTTTTATCTTGTTGGTAATCTGCATAAAAACCTTGATAGCGTTAACAGAAATGATTATATAAGATGATGATTGCCTACTCTATTAATAGTGGCCTTCTCTATAATGTTTGCACACTGCTTGATAACAAGGTTAATACAACAACCCAGTTTCATCCTGTTATTCTGTAAACTGACTTCAACCAAAGGGTTTGAATTGAGAAGAGGAGACTGAGAAGTAGCACAATACTTCAACTAAAGAGTTGATAAGATAGCAGCTTGCTTCTAATTTGTGATATAAGACTATGTGGTTGAATAATTAAGAAAAAAATAGTGAACTACCGGTTGTTGCGGTGACAATGCCTTTGCTGCATTAACTGTACCTGGTATTATGCGAGCATGTGGCTCTCATTGCTCAGGTTACACACCCTGTCAGTTATTGATCTTCTTGATTGTATACAAGGGCACCTCAATGCACTTGGCTATTCTTGGCACAATTCTGATTTCCAGCTTTTATGCTACCATTTCATCTTCCTGCAAAAAACTTGACAACACATATATATTATTGATTGATGCTGCAATTTGAGTTAGCCTGCCTGTGCTCTGATAACTTGTCATGTCAGGCGATTGTTTGCTTACCTAGTAACCTGAGTATTTCTGTATTAGTTACCAGAAGCATAGTGCTGAATATCAAATATGTTGTCTGCATAACCTTATTACTTGAATATATATCCAGGTTGACCTCGCATCTCTGCCAGATACAGTTCCTACAGACAGAGTTGTTGTTCTGCGAGGTGGATGGAGTTTGTTCGGAAAGGGATCTGCTGGAGAAATACTACTCCGGCTTACATACAAAGTATATGTGGAGGATGAAGAAGATGATAAGCGCAATGCAAAAGCCATTTATGCGGATGCTTCAGATGATGAAATATCTGATTCGGAAGAACCTTCATCTTCTGTGCAGAATGAAAAGATTCCCTATGATGTGGATCAAGAGTCATTTATGAACGTGTTGTCTGCACTGATTTTGAGCGAGGAGTTTCAAGGCATAGTTTCATCAGAAGCTGAGAACAATAAACTTTATGATAGCGAGTCAAACGTGTCGTCAGTACCTTCAGATAGTGTGGATTCACAATCTCGACCGGAAGCTCCAGGCGATGGGCGCGTATCAGATTTGGATTTGAAAAATGCGAATTCTGATAGTGGTTCTATTAATGATGGAGGTATAAGTATAACGAGGCTCTGTCTTATGATGATTTTGTTTCTTTGGTTGATTGTTTAATAATTAATAAGCTTTATAATTTCAGGATTAGCATTATTGTGGTTCAGTGTAATCACTTCTGTACTGGTGCTCGTTGCTATCAATATGGGCGGCTCAAGTTTCTTCAACCCATAACATGGTGTTCCATGGAGGATCACTAGGCGATTTCTTATGCCAAAGTAAGTCTCTGAACCTAGAAATGGAAACGTTGTATGTTCTACCTATGATTTTCAATATCAATCGAATTCACTTGAGTAGTAGGTATATGGAATCTCTACAAGTAGTTGAGAACTGGCCTTATAGACTTTTCTGGAAAAACTGACCAAAGCCTCTAGTTTCTTTGGCAGGTTGTTAATTTTCTCTTCTCGGTCTTTAGATATGGCTTATGAAGAGGCCACAGTTTTGATGCGGTTGTGTGCATGTCGAAGAGGGACACTTACTGGCGGCAGAAAGTTGTAGGATCTATTTCACCCAAACTGTGAACCAAACGTGTATACTAATAGTACAATAAAAACATTATTCTTTATTCAAATAAAGTTTTTCTACCTGCAAGGATTCGAATAACATTCTGCATGAAGACACCTGCCATTAACCAGTCACCAACTTGTAGGCTTGAGAAAAGTATTTTTAATTAGGACTCTTGGTGGAATTTTACACTTAAAATGTAGTAATAATGTATTCGCTTGGCTCTTTTTTTTGCTTCTTCTAGTTTTGTCCATATTGTTAGATGCAGAAACTGTAAAATCTAGCCATTGATATGCATTTCTGGAGGAGCAACATAAAGTTCATGGAGATACGGTGCACAGAGCCGAAACAAGGTACAAATATTACTGTTATTCTTTTGTTTGCTTATAAACTTGTCTTGGTAGATCATGTAAGGAAGAACATAACAGTTCTTCATGGCTCTCAAATAGGTCCCAGAGTACTTGTTCTTATCGTTTAAAACGGGACTAGGAGGCAAAAGCTAGAGATGGTGTCTTATCTCTCTCTAGGATCTAGTAGTAATTTTGGGTTGTGGTACACATACTGGACTAGGTTTGTTGTTTCAGGTCTAAGGGCATAATCATATTTGAATGTAATGTTGTGATGTGAATATTCTTCAATTCTGACCTAACATATTTGCGTAACACTAAATTTTAATTCGAGTAAAGTAAGGCGTAACACAGCATCGTCTAATGACAAGCACAAAACTAAAAAAAAATTAGAAAAAAATGCTCAAAATGTTTTCAAAATAGTGGTTTGTGCGGAAAAGAAACTTCAAAACATTATGTAGCTTGATAAAAAATTATTTTGTATTGATTTTTTGAATTAATATCTAGTTGATTGAACCAAATGATATCAAGGTTGATCAAAATTAGTAAAAGTATGATCAATGTTAAAATTATTTGGCATTTATTCGGTTTAAAAAATAATACATAACTGTTCTTATAGGGTCAATTTGCAAGTAATTTAGTAATAGGGTCAATATTAGATAAATGTTCATTGGTGTATATTATTAGATTGTTGATAACAATTTACATCAATACATCCCATTGCTTCCTTCTCCCTCTCCATATTGATTATGTTTTTCTAAAAAAAATTTAAACTTCACCCCTCTTTCGTTTTTTACAAATTATAGCATATAAATTAAAATAAATTCCAAGATCATATAAAAAAACACATATGATTTTGGGCTAATTAGAGGGAAACCCAATAATATACTCATAATTAGGTAAGTAACCAATTGTGTATATTATTAGTTTTATCACCAACAATATAACACCCTTATCTCTTTTATACCCTCTTCACATTTTCTTTCTCATATTTTTTTTTTTAATTTCACCCTCTTTCAATTTTTTTGCAAATAAAAGCATATAAAACCAAATGATATAATCACAAAAGTTACCTAAAACAAACACAATTTTTGCTGAATCTAACATGATTAAAATTATTTAAAACAAACTTATATTTTTTCAAAATGAATAGTAAATTTGATTAGTGAATTTAGATCTTAAACCCAAAATAAAACCTAAAACAAAAAAATAAACTCTAAACTCAAAATATAAACCTTAAACCTCAAAATATAAACCCTGAACAAAAATATAAACTCTAAACCCAAAATATAGACCTTAAACCCAAAATATAAACCTTAAACCAAAAATCAACCCTAAACCCAAAATATAAACCCTAAACCCAAAAATAAATTACAGTAGTTCGTATATCTAAAGTAATTAGTATATTACAGAAATGATAATGAAAAAAAATAAACGAGTGAAAGAGAGTGAGAGAGAACCACAAAAATAAAGCCTAAGCACAAAATATAAACTTTAAACCTCAAAATATAAACCCTAAACAAAAATATAAACTCTAAACTTAAAATATGAACTTTAAACTCAGATTTTAAACCCTAAACCCAAAATGTAAACCCTAAACCCAAAATATAAACCCTAAACCCAAAATATATACCCTAAAACCAAAAATAAATTATAGTAGTCCATATTTCTGAAGTAGTTAGTATATTACGGACAGGAGAATGAACAAAAAATAAGCGAGTGAAAGAGACTGAGTGAGAAAAATTGAGAGAGGAGAGAGACACAAGGGTAAAATTGCATTTAAGAAAAATAGAATAGTAAGTCTAGATCTTATGAGTCATATACTTAATATTATGTGTAATGTTTAATATTTAGTGCAATTACTTTACTTTTTCTACATCTAACTTGATTTAAATTATTCAAATGGACTTATATTTTATAAAATAGTGAATTGTGACTTAAACACTAAAATCTAAACTCTAAACCAAAGATCAAAACCCTAAACAAAAAATAAACACCAAACACAAAAATATAGACCCTAAACATAAAATATAAACCCCAAACACAAAATATATAAACCTTAAACACAGAATATTAACTTCAAACACAAAATATAGACCCTAAAAACAAAATGTAGACCCTAAACACAAAATATAAACCATAATCACAAAATATAAACCTTAAATCCAAAATATAAACCATAAACACAAAATATAAACTCAAAACCCAAAATATAAACCCTAAACCGAAAATATAAATCTTAAACACAAACTATAAACTATAAACAAAAAAGTATAAACCCTAAACCTAAAATATAAACCCTAAATCTTAAAATATATAATTCAGTAGTCCAACTACCTGAAGTGAGTAGTTTGAATATTATATAAAGGTAGGTGAAAAATAATATGAGCGAGTGAGAGCCGAAACGAGTGAGAGAGTGTGAGAGAGTCCAAAGGTGAAGAAGGATTATATAAAAAAAAGAACAACAACACCTATACTATAGGAGTTAAATAACTAATTATAGGTGTAATTGATGTTTTCTAGTGCTATTACGCTTTCTTATATTAATATATATATATATATATATATATATCATTTTGGAAAAATTAGCTAACTAAGATATTTTTCATGTTTATGAACTAAAGTTGTAGACTTGTAGTAAACATAGATTAGAAAGAAAAAAAATAGAGCACGTCCTAGTTAGATGTTTGCTGGCGCGATCTACTATTATAGTTTGTTTGGTTGTTTTTCCAAAAAATATATTTGATTATGGAATGACTGATTGTTATTGCTTGCAAGAAATCACGATGAATTGTTTACATATCGACATCGTGTTTTTAATTAATTGCACATTAAGAGGACCATTAGATCTACGACTACGACTAGTCTAACATCACGCAATAAAACAAGAAAAAGGAAAATAAAAAGGGGATCGTGGTCGTGGGATGCTTATTAATAAAAATGATATTATTACGAGCAAAGAATATGAAGTCTCGAGATAAATCACGTGAAAGAGTTAAGATCACGTCAGGGCGCATTTGTGGACGATCCTCGCTTATAGGTTTTGTTGTCCCCAACTCTCTTTGTTTTCTCCGTTCTCTTTTGTCTTTTTTCTTACTCCAATACAAAATCATTGAATAATGAAAATTCAACATGTGAGATTACATATTATAAAATTAAGACTAATAATAATAATTAAACCATTAGAAAAGCTCTCCTCTAAAGGCGATTGCCAGACGATTCGGGTTTCTTCAACATTCCGACTCGCAACCACCGGCATGGCCTCACGCCCACCGATGAGAAATGCTCTGCTCTCTCCCTCCCTCTTTTTTTCTTCCTCCTCTTTCCATCATCTCCTCATGGTTAGAAATAAGCGCAAGCTCACTCCGCCTCTCGGTCATACTCCTTCAAGTGATTTGACTTCGCACTACAAGAAAACAGTAAATTTGCAACTATAAGTCTAGTTGCAAAGCAGTTGCAAAAAGGAAATTTATGACTATTTTGTGACGAACAAATAAATTCGCAAAAACTTAGTTGCAAAAATTTCGAGCCGCTAATTGGTGGCAAAAGAGGTACTGATTTGTGACATACGCTATTCGTAGCAAATTTACAACTAATTTATGTAGTCGCTAATACGTTTCTAAGTAATGACGAAATAGTGACAAAAATATTTTGACTATTTTACCACTTTGTTTTATGGAATCGGGAATATGTTGCAATTTAACATACTATTTAGTAACGACATTTATTTTTTTGTTGTCACAAGTTAGTAGCAAATCTTATAACCAGACATCAAGATCTCCGAGTCACTTTCAAAAGCAATGTTGTTTAGGCCTATATTATCTAACACATTCATTGCCCATGTTAAGGCCATAGCTTTCGCATCCAATATAGAGATAGGTTTAGGATAAACATTTGCTCCATGCCATAATAAGTCTCCTTATGCATCTCTTAAGACCCAACCTACTTCACATGTTAATTTCTTCTCATCCTAGGTGGCGTCGACGTTGCACTTCAGATTTCCCGAGACAGGAGGGTGCCATAGGCGAGCTCTTCCATCGACTGCTTCTCTTGTTTGGAGTACAATTGCATTTGAAGCATGACTTGAGATCTTGTTATGACACAATTAATCGTTTGACTTCGTCTTGGCGTTTTCCACAATTTGGAAAGTATCTTGGGATTTCCCTGTAAAACAAAATTCATTTCTTGTTTTCCATAATTTCCAATAATCCAAAACCATAACTCATTCCCTTCTACATCTACCTGACCATCTACCGAACTCCTCCTTAGATAAATATAAAAATTTTCATAGAGTTCATTATTAAGAAAGTGGGGTATCAAGTCTGCCAATGGAGACATAACCCATACCAAACGAGAAAAGTGACATTGAAAGAGTATATGATTGGTGGTTTCTTCTTGTATTCCACATCAAGTACATCCTCCATCTCTAATAAGTTTCTTTATCTTCATATTCTTTGTCACTGCTAAACAGTTTGATAAACATCGCCACATAAAGTTTTTAATCTTAGACATTGTGTTTGTGGACCACAAGCCCTTAAATAACAAGTCTGTATTGGGGTTAGTTATTTGCCCATTAAAAGGAGCTTCCTTTATTATATTTCACCACAACCAATACCCATATTTCACAGTGTACTCCCCATTCTTATTAAACATCCAAGAGTGGCCCTCAAACGAAAAAGTACCTCCTAGCTTTACTTAGATAATTAGATATGCATCTTCCTTTGGAAATAAATTCCTAATCCAATGCTGATTCCATTCATCTGAGAAGGGATCTTTAAGAGTGTGTATATTAATAAGATGGGGGTCTTTATGTGGTAATAATCTTGGTGGTCTTGGGGTCTTGTCTGGAAGCCATGGGTCTGTCAAAATATCCAGGTTGGATCTATTTCCAATCTCTTTTTTCACACCCAGTTTCATTAACTCATGTGAAGCGTGGATACTTCTCCAAACAAAAGATGGTGTAGGTCCAATCTTTGCTTTCAAAGGATTTGAGAAAGGGTAATATCGAGTCTTGTATACTTTAGCTAGAAGAGATGTAGGATGTATGGTCAACCTCCAGAGTTGTTTTCCTATGAGTGCTAGATTGAAACCTTCAATATTCCTAAAACCCATTCCACCTATGTCTTTAGAAGCACATAATTTATCCCATTATTTCCAATGGATTCTTTTATCATTCTCCTGGTTTCTCCACCAGAAAGCTGCGAAGGCTCTACGGATGTTTTTACAGAGACCTTTAGGTAGTTGAAAACAAGACATTGTATAGGTGGGGAGTGCCATTGCCACTGCCTTCACCATCACCTCTTTTCCACCTGTAGATAAGAATTTAGATCTCCAGGAGCTTATTTTCTTATTACTCTCTCTTCAAGGAATTTTAATGTTTCAATCTTTGAGCCTGTAAAAGCCTCATGTAATCCTAGATACAAGCCTTTACCGTCTTCTTTGGTAATCCTTGATACTTCGTTTACCATACTCTTGTTTTGGTCAGAGGATTTTGAACCAAAAATCAGAGATGACTTATTGTAACTTACTTTCTGCCCTGATACAAATTCATATTCATTCAGAATATTTGTAACTGCTCCAATTTCTTGTCTCTCCATTTTGCAGAAGAAGATGCTGTCATCTGCAAATAAGAGGTGCGATTTTGGTGGTGCTGCTGGTGCTATAAGGCCAGGGATCTTTCCTTGTCTTTCAGCCTCTTCAAACGCATTAGCTAGCACATCCGCACACAAAATAAAGATGAACGATGACAGGGGATCACCCTGTCTAACACCCCTAGATGACACAATGCGACCATATTGTTTACCATTAATCAACACTCCATAGGATGCTGATGTGATACAGAACATTATTCGCGATACCCATTCTGAAGAGAACCCCAAACTAATGAGAGTATGTTGAATAAAAGGTCACTCTAACCTGTCGTAGGCTTTCATCATATATGTTTTTAAAATCTAAAACATATATTATAAAAAAACAGAGAGAGTATCATATATTGAAAAATATCTAAATGGATAATTTATGTACACATTTCATTTTTATATTTAATATATTAAATAGTATAATATAAACTTAGTAGAATATCTTTCAATAAATTTATTTCAATATTTACTATGTTCTTTTTTATTCATAAAATTTGTATTTATAATGAAATATATATCTTTTATAAATAATTTTGAGCTATCAGTATTTTATTGAAAACTATATTTGATAAAATAAAACTAATCCTACATATAATGAGGGTTGATAAACAGATTAAAAATAATATAATTTAGCTTTATTTGTACCAAACACAAATGACATATTGATATTTTAAATGATTTATACTCTGAAAAAAATGATTTATACTAAAATTACAAATCCACTATTAATTTTATTGGAAATATCTTACAAATAGTTTTTTTGTAATACCCCACCTCCACCCCCTAAGGCACACAAAGAAAATGAGTGACAACAACCCATCAAAATATAGTTATTATAACTTTAAATATATTAATTTCCACATGCTATATATTTGTCAAAATATCAAACTATACTGGTTTGTTAAGAAAGTTATGACAATAATAACTTTTTTTTAAGAAATGATCTAAGATCTTATAAAAGATAGAAAAAATAAATAAGATGTTACTTATAATAATAAATAAATCAAAGACTCCTAATGATACCAATAAATTCTAGTAGAATCTGCTACAGCAAATATTATTTTTCATAATATCACTCAATAATAATGGAAATTAACTTGTTTTGTTTAAAAAAAGGAAAAGAAAAGTTAAACTAGTTTTGATTGATATATAAAAGTGAATGAGGCTGGCTACAATCAAGTTTAGGCTTTACAAAGATAAGAACTCTTATCTCTCTGACTGTCCTTCAGGTATCCTCTTTCTCTCTCAGTCTTATCTTTTTGTTTCTTAGATCTCCCCAACTTGGTTCTTCAACAAGTGAATCATTTGGGTCTTCGAATTTCAAACAGATATTGATGCGTTTGATGACTTTGTAGGAAAACCAGAAGTGTAGATCTAAGTAATAATTAAAACCAAATCCTGAAATTTCTGCTTCCTTGTTCTTTCCACAACTGTATCTGTTTGGTCTTTATAGAACGGAACTTCATGTCTCTTTGTCTATTTTTATGTAATCGAAATTATATTGCTTACAAAAAATGTATATGTATACTTGTTATTCTGTTTATTGATTAAAGAAACTAACCTATAGTTTTTTTTTTGGGGTTTTATGCTCATTTCTTGAGCTTCATTGACTTGTACAATGTTGGATCTGAAACTCGCATGGTTGGTTTATTTACTTACATCGTTTTATTGGTCTCTGTTTTAATGCAGAGAGCAGACGAATCTCAAAATGTCGGATGTTAAAGCACCACTTGTAAGACGAAAGAGAAAGAAGACTTGGGTTGATTACTTTGTTAAGTTCCGATGGATCATTGTCATTTTCATCGTCCTTCCGTTTTCAGCCACATTCTACTTCCTCATTTACCTCGGAGACATGTGGTCTGAGTCCAAATCCTATGAGAAACGTCAAAAGGAACATGACGAGAATGTCCTGAAAGTCATCAAAAGGCTTAAGAAGAGGAACGCTGCTAAAGATGGTCTTGTCTGTACTGCTCGTAAGCCTTGGATCGCTGTGGGAATGAGAAACGTTGACTACAAAAGAGCCAGGCATTTCGAAGTTGACTTAGGCGAATTTCGTAACATTCTTGAGATCAACAAGGAGAAGATGTTTGCTAGAGTGGAGCCTCTTGTCAATATGGGACAGATTTCTCGTGCCACTGTCCCAATGAACTTGTCTCTCGCTGTTGTTGCTGAGCTTGATGATCTAACTGTTGGTGGACTCATCAATGGATATGGTATTGAAGGAAGCTCTCACCTCTACGGTTTGTTTGCTGATACTGTTCAGGCTTATGAGATTGTACTAGCGGGTGGGGAACTTGTCCGTGCCACAAAGGATAATGAGTATTCTGATCTTTTCTACGCAATCCCGTGGTCACAAGGAACACTTGGCCTACTTGTTGCTGCTGAGATCAAGCTTATACCGGTCAAGGAATACATGAGACTCACTTACATACCTGTCAAGGGAGATCTTCAAACCTTAGCTCAAGGCTACATAGATTCTTTTGCGCCTAAAGACGGTGACACGACAAAAATCCCGGATTTCGTCGAAGGAATGGTTTACAATCCAACTGAAGGTGTGATGATGGTTGGGACATACGCATCTAAACAAGAGGCAAAGAAGAAAGGGAACAAAATCAACAATGTGGGATGGTGGTTCAAGCCGTGGTTCTATCAACATGCGCAGACTGCTCTGGAAAAGGGACAGTTTGTTGAGTACATCCCGACTCGTGAATACTACCATAGACACACAAGGTGCTTATACTGGGAAGGGAAGCTTATTCTTCCTTTTGGTGATCAGTTTTGGTTTAGATACCTCCTTGGTTGGTTAATGCCTCCAAAGGTCTCTCTTCTTAAAGCTACTCAAGGTGAAGCCATAAGGAACTATTACCATGATATGCATGTTATTCAAGACATGCTTGTTCCTCTTTACAAAGTTGGTGATGCTCTCGAATGGGTCCACCGCGAAATGGAGGTAAAAGCAAAAACTCTTTTAATGATCATCTTGTAGCCAAAGATTCTCCTTTTCATGTTTTGGCTTTCCTTTTTCAGGTGTATCCAATTTGGCTTTGCCCACACAAACTCTTCAAGACTCCAATCAAACAACAGATATACCCGGAACCAGGCTTTGAGTATGAAAATAGACAAGGAGACACTGAAGATGCACAGATGTACACTGATGTTGGAGTCTACTATGCACCTGGTCCTGTCCTAAGAGGTGAAGAGTTTGATGGATCAGAAGCAGTGCGTAGGATGGAGAAATGGCTGATTGAGAACCACGGATTCCAGCCACAATACGCGGTGTCTGAACTCGATGAGAAGAGCTTCTGGAGAATGTTTGATGCTGATTTGTATGAGCATTGCCGCAAGAAGTATAGAGCTGTTGGAACGTTCATGAGTGTTTACTACAAGTCAAAGAAAGGAAGAAAGACTGAGAAAGAAGTTAGAGAAGCTGAACAAGCTCATCTTGAAACAGCTTACGCTGAGGCTGATTAAGCAAAAACCTATGGCTATTGTCTCTTCTCTATGGAATAATTGTCTGTTTTGTGTTTCTTTGTTTTCTGGGTAGTGTCTTGATGATAACTATCTTGTTGTTTGTTTCAGTGGATTTTAGATTTTGAGATTTGGATTTGTTTTGAGATCAATTTTAAGGTTTTTCTTTGTTCCATCTTGACTCAGGACAGACCATGACATAATTAAGAGCTAAACTCAATTTTAGTGACAAAGTTAGGAAGACCAGAAGCCTATATAAAATCTATGATTAAAAGCATAACATTTTGTTGTCCCAAGTCAATGTAACTTTAATTTGTTGGTATATATATGAATATGAACAGCATCAAAATCTTATGAGACTTTGATAATTGATGAAAGAGATTCAAAGATTCAGAGACTCTATTTCTTTTTAAGTTCAAGTAGCTTTGACCATCTCTTAGAAACAGAAGCTGTATTTGTCTCACCAACATCTGCAATAGCATTTCCATATGAACAAAATTAACAAACATGTCATGTGCAATTACAGAAACAATACTACAACAGAATGTTGCTTACAATGCAGTTTCGGTTCCGATTTTTCGCAGGAATCCGAACATATATCCTAAAATCAAACAACATTTTAAGTGAGACAGTTAAAATCCACACACAAAGATGCGTAATAAAAGCCTATGAAGTGTCATTTTTAGGCAGTTAAGCTAATGGATTGTAAGAGATATATGAATCATACATTGGCGTAAGTTGTGAGCATGATAGTGTCTTGTACAAGGGAATCAAGATTAGCTTCATATCCAGGTTTCACATATATTACCTGCACAATAAGATATTGGGAGATTCTAAAAATACTATAAAAAAGTAAGTATATTTCACTTTTAATTTGTTTTAAAAATATCTCGAATTTCTAATAGTTTTAGAACTTTAAATTCAAACTATAACCCCCCAAAAAGAATCAAACCATACCCTTTAAAGAAACTAAACATAAACTCTAATTAATGAATCCAAAACCAAAAAATTTAAATTCTAAATTTTATAAATTTAATCCTTATAGTTATAGTATTTTTGTAAGAAAAACAATTTAGTAGTATTTTTGAAAATTTTGGAGTGTAGTACATTTGACCAAAATTTATTTTTTTATATATTTTTTGTAGTGTTTCATGAAATTACTAATAGATATTTTACTCATTTGTTTCTGTTTATAAAAAATTTCACATTGAATATGTAAAGACTAAAGAGTATAAGAAACTCTCACCGAAGGATCATCACCACCAATCTCTGGCAGTTGTGAAGCTCGATTTTCTCTACTTGATGGTAAAATCCAGACAGTGAAACTTGTATCAATCTGATCAACACACATTATATCAAAACAGCTTCTTACTTAGATGCTTCACTTAAGAATGAAAAGAGTTTACCAATCGAGGATAAGAAGAGGAGCAAATGCTACACTTTCTTGCGAAAGATGTTACGATTCTTCCATCTACTGATAGTCCCATGCTTGCATGCTACAAAAGATACAATCAAAATCTAATAAAACACAAGAAAAATCTTAAGAGATTGTAATATTTGAAACAAAGTGTTAAAAAATTTGACCCTTTGGACAGAGAGATGGACAGAGACACGTGAATTAGTAGGGCCATCTTCAACAAGATCTTGAAGATGAAGATCACGAAGAGATACATTGTACTGAGTATTCCAACTTCCGTTCCATTTTCCTTCACTAGGAGATAAAGTTATCAAACGCTTTTTTGTGTTTCCTCCTCCATTACTCACTGCCTGTGTTCATTAAGACTTTGACAATTCTTCCATTTGCGATTACAAAGTAAAAGCTACAGAAGAAGTTATGTACCGAAGAAGCTTCATGTTTCTTTGACACAGAAGAAATTGGAAGCAGATGAGGTCGTAGAGAAGATTTGTTGTTAGTATTCAACAGATTTGGAGAGACCAAACAACGTAGAGAAGCTGATTCTGCCATTGATGATTCTCCACAAAGAAGCTCTTTTCGAACCAAGCAAATGTCACCAAACCTTATCCACTAATATACACATACTCACACGTACCACCACACATCTTTTGGCGCTTGACGTGTAACTTTCTCATAAAAGAAATTTACAAATTCATAAGCTAAAAAGTAACTTGAAACTTAATTTTGTTTTTTTGGAAGTGTTATTCTTACAGTTATGATGAGTTTTTACTATGTTGTATTCTTTTTTCAAGCTTTGCAAATTCTTCTTTCTAAAAGATAAGTAGAAGGAAACATAGATATAGGAGATGCTAACAGATTCAAGGCCAAGCAAAGCCAATGTTATCGTTGACAACATCCCATACTCCATGGTTGATCTCATCAAACAACTGTTCATATCTCCAGCTTGAGCATCCTAAGAAAAACCAGTATTCACTTGGATTCAGATCTTTAGATTTCAACTCTTTGATTCTACTGGCTACGGACTGATGATCTAAGAAATACACGCCCGGCGAGATTTCAAGGTCCCTCGAGGAGTCTCCCCCTCGGGTCAGAGCTAAAAGTGGGTTTTCTGGATCTACTACTGGACCTCCGAACGATAAAGGAGTATCTTTCAAGAGCTTAGCTGTTTCGCCGAGCTCAGGGAATGATGTCCACCTTATCCGTTTGTTGAAGATTAGACCCAAAAAACCAGAATCTGTATCTGCTTTTATGATCAGAATCTTTGATTTTCCAAAGGGTTGAGAAGCAGCTAGTTTTTCTGTAGCGACCAGGATTGTTCCTGTTTTCACGTGCGTTGGAGGCGATTGGGAGTTGACTTGTTCATAGTTTACATCTCTTTCGGCAGGCTCTCTGTTTCTTAAAACAATCTCAACAAGTTTTTCATCGTCTGTCGCTCTATTGTTTACAGTAGAAGAAGACTGATCAAACTTGTTTGAGTTTCTTCTTTCTTTTCCAGCCAAAGTAGGAAGGATTCCTGCCAGAGAAAGATTCATAACTTATATTGTCTTAAGCTCCATATCAAAAACAGGAGTATAAGAAAAGCCAAAGGACAGTGAGGTCAAGGTGTGTCTTTAGAAAAAATCTGCAGCATATATAAACAAGTGAACAAACAAGGATGCAGATGTTGACTTACTGAAAAACTCACGAGAGTTGTTAGCATGTCTAGCTAGAAACTCTGTTATGTCAGTTACGGAAGTCTCCCCTTCATATGGAATGACTTTGTTTCTCTCGGCTGGAAATAATATCAGAGAAGGATACACTTCCCTCTGCAACGTTACAGATTTATAACCGAGTGAAGTGTCAATACTGGATTCAGAAATGAGAATACAGTGTATGATCTTAAACTCTTAATATATAACTGAGGTTTGAGATTAAGAACTGTTTGGATTGCGATAAATGCAATACCAATATTTTGATACGCAAATACTAGACTCAGACAAGCTATCATGTCAAGTACCTGATCTATTGATCTTAGGATCAAGCTGCAATCATTCAAAGTGCAGTCCATTAAGTAGATCAGTGGAGATTTTAGATTCTCGCCATTAGTTGGCGTCTCTGCGCCAGAACATAAGAAGATAATGAAAATATATTCAAAAACATGTGCATTCACTTTGAATATTAGACTATACCCAGAGAGAAAGATAGGAGTACGAACTAATCAATCGAAACCACAGAATAATAAAGACCCAATTACCTGATTTAAAAAGCAGTTGACTGTTCCTGGATCCTCCTTGTATTATCGCGTTATATTCTTTTAATGATCGGTATACTTCACGCAAAACTAGTCCCATCCTCTGACAAAACCCACACCAATTATTGCTAAAAAGAACCAAAACGTCCTGGCACAAAGGACATGGAGCCTTTTCTGCACTGGATTGATCCCATAAAGGAACCATGTGGGAGAAAGTATTGACTGTGATACGGGGAATAGAATCCACTTCATGAAAATCTAGATTAACAAAAGGTGGAACTGTAGCTTTTCTAGGCGTTTGAATGGTAGATTCAGACTGTGTATAAGGTGATAGACTTCCATTGAGATATCCATGAAGAAAATCGACCAGTGATGAATAGCTGAATGCTTCATCATCTTCAAGGACGTAGTGCTGTTGCAAAGCAGGATCAATTATCACTGCTGACGGAATCTTCACATCACCAGTCAAAGCCCTAAGTAACGCGTAGTTTGCATCAGAGAAGAAAAACGAACCTGTGAAACTCTGCGACCGATCCTTCTTGGATTCCGGTACCTTAATCTCCCCATTTACATTTTCTGTTGAATAAACATCAGTCCTATCGGTTTCAGCCACCACTAATTGTTCATTTCTGTTTGTAGAAACCTTCTCTTCAGCATCTGCAGATGAGGATTGACTCTCAGAAGCTTTCATTTGTTCTTTTTCTTCAGAACTCCCGCCGACCCTGTTCTGCACATCTTGTTCTTTAGGGTGAAGAGAAATTTCACCAGAACCTTCTGCATAAGATGCGGATGTGTGTAGACCAGGCATACCTTCTACTTGTGACGGTGTTGCATCCAATACTTTTATGTGCACATCATCAGATAACAGACGGAAACCAACATCTTTAGCAATCGAGCTCAATTTACTGTCTTTCCTTCTATGAAGAAAATTTGTTACTATCTCCTGCAGGGAACTGACATCCATACCTGGAGCTATACTATCTAAGGCTACATTTTTTCCCCTATCCAACATAACAAAAGAGACCTTATTCTCTAACTTAATCGTCTTAAACTTTCGGGCAGTTTTTTCAAGTGACTTAGACCCTGATTCTTGATTAGCCTGGCTAACGGAGTTCCCATATTGAATATCATTCTCCCAATTTATTATGTCAGGCAATTTATGCTGTGCAGCTACATCTCTGAAAGTACCAAGTGCTTTCATACTTTTCCTCCTATCCTTCAAGGAGCCACTTGATCTATCCACAAAAAGAATAACTGACGGTTTACTTGCAGGTAAAGATGACTCATGGTCCTGCTTGTCATCCTCCAGCTACATGAGAAATACAAATATGGGTTACATTTCAAGTAGTTTAAGTTACAGAGTGTGATTATAACGAGCAAACTATATAGTAAGCACACTAAGAAAACTAGAAACTCATTTAGCTAAAGATATGTCTCGCCAAATAAGAGGATAAAGGTACCTAAATATACAAAATCAAGTAAAACATATGGACATAAGGCGAAACCTTACCTCTGTGACTATTGGATTTTTCATCTTTAAGAGTCTCTGAATGTCGTCCCCAACCTTAAGAATCTTTGAACAAGGTGGACATCCTGCCAGAAGAAAAACTGCTGCCCACGAACTAGATGCTCCCATATTAAAAGATGAAGCCAATGATTCTTCTGTGACCAAACCAAATTTTTGCCTTTCAGGAGGCAGAGATAACTCTTTTGCTGTGGCAATCAACTTCGTGAGGAATGAACTGAATTGCTCAAACTGTTCATGGTTGCATGTGTGTCCAAAACCCCGATCTTCTCTGTCATTCTCCTGCAAAGCATTAGTATCATTTACATAGCTAAAATCCTCAAGCCAAGGGAGTCTACCAAACCCACTTTGGAATCTACACATCAGTTTCCCTTTTGCATGGTCTGTTATTAAGGCACGAATGAAACCATACATTATGGAGCAAATACACAAACAATAACGTTGTCTAGACATGAAGTGAGAATCTACCAGCCACCTTCTGGTTAGTTTTTCCACTTAGCTTTAGCACTCCGTCAGTTTCTATCTTCTTGGAGAAGTTCCCTGCAAAGTTGTGAACAAAATGTTGAATCAGCCAAACGTAATCTAATTGATCTGAAGAAGGTAACCAAATTCAACACTAGGAGAAAGTAATCTAGCTGACAGCAAATAAGAGATAGTTCCATAGATTCTTAGGCTACAATACCAAGATTCTTAGGCTATAATTCCATAGATCCATAGTCAACAAAAGGAAGATAAACTCACCATTCCAAAGGTTATCATCAGTTACATTTTTATTCAACTTAGACAGAAGAGTAGCTGTCCATCCGCAAAACTCAAAGAGAAGTAAGGTCTTGTCAGATGATTCAACGAAATCTTTCAAACTCTTTGAAGACTTCAAATGTTTGAGAGGGAGTTCTTCGGAAGCAGAAGGATGAATAGAGGAGAGTATATTTGAAGCTCGGAGTTTGCCAAGATAGTTGTAAGGCACACTATGGTGATAGTAAAAAATTGTTATTCCATTGGTAGCAGCACCAATGGCTTGTGCTAGCATCTTTTCTGAATTTCTGTAAACAACCATTAACTTCAACAATCCAAACTCCTCATTTGTCCGAACCAACTGAGTAATTTCATTCTTAAGGGATCTGGACTCACCACACCCTGTAAATCAACAATACAACCACCAAACAGAAAACTAAATAAGACAGTGAAAAGCATCTCCAGATGTAAAGAGAGAAAGAGAGTGAGAGTGAATACAAGGAGCGGTGACAAAGAGGAGGATGTGAGGGTGGAGACGGATCTGAGAAGAGAAGTTTTTTTCCGTGAGGATCTCCCATTCGCCATGGCCACTTGACGGAAGAAGAACGGATACGAAAGCCAAGAAAAGAAGGAGAAGGAGCACCGTCGTTTTCATCGGGAAACCGCTCACTTATTCGGCGTTGGTCGTATCGGTTTGGTAGAGGATAGCTATGTTGATGTCTGCCACGTGTCTAATTTTTAGTAGTCATATTGCATCACCTCTTTCTATTTGTCCAATCAGATTCATCCTAAATACTTTTATATGTTTTAAACCCAGCATTAACCAACCATGACTTTGACTTTGACTCGCATTGTGACTTTACTCAAATTTACTCCATCACTTGTAAATTCTACTTCATATCCAACACTTATTGTGTATATACATATTTAAAAAATCAAATCATAGACAATTAAAGTTACCATTTGACTGCCGCTATGTCCTAAAAGATTGGAGATACAAAGCCTTCATCTCCCCATCCACTGATCCAATACAAGTGTCTCTACGGGTCATTCTCCTTGCACCTTGAGATGATCACGTTCTTCATCCTTTTCCTGTACCAAAATTCCGCCATACTCTTCTTGTTTTACATCTGAGATTATATCAGCATGTTCCCCTTCACTCTGTAGAGCTTGGATCAAATCATCAACGCTCCTGTCAATTTCCCTTTTCGTTTGAACATCTGAAGATGATGTTGCTTGATCCTCAGATTCCTTAATCGTATCAAAACCAGACGACGCTTGCAAGGGTGAAGTTGATGGATCCAAAGATCTTGTTCCATCACCCAATCCTTTGGAAAGGCAAACATACTTAAAAACAAGTTGTTTATAATTATTTAACAAGCTTTCAACATCTCTTATCCTCAAATCACCAGCATTGGCAAATATGTATGGATATTCTTGAAAGATTTTGCTTGCCTCAGTATCTTTAAGCAGCCTCGCACCACCTTTATTTTCCAAATCACTGTTCGTGTTTACTAATTTGTTGGTCCCATGAAGATTACCAGACGATTCTGATTCATAAAGAGTGTTGCCCCACTTGGGATTCAGCATTTCAGCATCACGAAGGGGTGGGGCAGTTACATGACTAGTTTGATAAGACTGGCTGCCTAAACCAGAAATTCGATCCCGTGCAGATTCCATATTCTTTTCAAACTCAGCTTCATCCATCGAAAGTGATTTTGCATCAATATTTGAGATGAAAGACTCTGCAGAGAGAATGTTTGTGAAAAAGTACGCAGCTTCACCAACGAGTTTAGATTCACGCCTATATCTTTGTATATACAACAAGTTTGAGTGAAGTTGCGGAGGGTTAGCCTGCAAAAAAAGGAAATACAGAATGAGCACTAGTAGATGCACAATCCAAACACGACATCAGAAACCATCATGCATAATTTGTTCAAATACTTTTCTCCATACCTTTATAGTAACATAAATCAAAACAGGAAGAAATTCATCTGCTCCAGGTGCATTCTCATTTGAAGAAATTGAAGCATTGAGCAGTAAGTTATTTATCACTTTGCAGCAGTTAAGGATACACACAAGCTTATCACGAGGAGCTTTATACATGTTTATCTCCTGGAGCTCTTTCTGAGCTAGCTACCAAAAAGGAGAGGAAATATCACAATTAAGACAAGGAGATGGAATAGTTATGCGAGCTAGCTTTGACTAGATCGACTTACCAGCCATGAAGTTTCATTTTGAAAAGTTGGTTGTATATCCAAATTTTCAGGAGAAATGAATTGCTGAACAAGTGAAATCTTCTGAAAGACTTTCTCATCAGATATAACATCCTCAGTGTTTGAAGCAAATACCCTAGTAAAAAGCTTTGTCATGACATACTTCTCCAGGCCCTGTGTATAAAATGGAGCAATGATTAAGGCAAAAAGATACAAAAAGTCCAAAATATGGATACTCACATCTCCGGCGCTGTCCAATTCCTCATCAGAACAACCAGACCAAAGTGGATGAGTCCTGAAAGCAGCTTCCATCTTGTTAAAGAACTCCTGAGATTTAGCACAATCCTTTTCCGGGTCTGGCGCATTGCTCAAGACTGAAACAATAAAACTGCAACATAGACTCAAAAGCCATACAAGAAATGCTTTATGAAGTCAAAGAAAAGAGTAATGTTAAGCACAAAATACCCTCAACCAAGTATTATCCATGTTATAACTAGATAGCCTTCCAAGAGAAGACCAGAATTATGCAGATAGCAACAATGACAGATTATGTAAAAGCAGTCGAATAAGATCTACAAGCTTGAGATATTGGTTTCACTTTCACAAGAAAATCTGCTTCAAATGTTAGCAACTCAACTACACTTTATAACAAGTCACTGAAAATACTATATCTTGACACTGACTCATATCCTAATCGCTACACCTATACTACGAGTAAATTAAAAATAAAAGAGAGAGTGAGAGTGAAAGATCTCAATTCAGTACAAATCTTGCTCACATGAATCATCAAGTGCTAGTTCCACCAAAGACAGAAAACATTATGCAGATACACTTAAAGAGCAAGATCATAGATAGATGATCCTTGTAGAAGATAGAAAAGAAGAAATCCAACAATATTTCTAGTTACTTGGTTAGAAACACACACAATTTGTCAAAATCTGCACCGAAAAGGGTACCTTTTAATGGATTGAACGAAATCGACAGCGGATGGCTTGCGCATCCGCTCAAGGAAATCATGATAGGAAACGTCAGTATTCTCCATCGTCAATCACCAGAATCGCCACGCTTACGTTAACAAAACTTAATTCTCCGACGATTAACGAACAAGAAGAGAAGATTATAACAGTTTGGAAAGTACGACCGGTCGTTGTTTTAAGTTGTTGAATATGGTTCGGCGCAAACCGGGAAATTGGTCTTGGTTAAACTATGTACCAATCAATTACAACACTCAAACAATATTTAACCTTGAATCCATCAAACCATAAACGCCGAAACACAGAAACATTAGAATTGATCGATGGCTCTGTGAGTGTTTGATCTGAATTTTGAGACGGAGGAAGTGAATTCTAAGTCCAGGAGGCTTGTGGAGAAGGATGATTTGGAGAAACGCCGGGATCATGATCGGATTAAGGAACGGAAGGAGAGAGATTCGGAGAAACGTCGAGAGAAGGACAAGCGTAAGAGACGTTATGAGAGGGTTAAGATAAGCGATTCCGATGAAGGTGAGTCCGATAGAGAGGTCGATGGAGAGAGGTTGAGTAAGCGTAAAGAAAAGTACAAAGATCAAAAACGACGGAGGTTTGATAAAGACAGTGAGAAGAAGGAAAGAGAACACGAGAGAGATAGAGACAAATATCGGAAAAAGGATAGAGAAGGGGACAAGGAGAGAGAAAGGGGCAGGCCAGAAGGTGAGAAAGAAAGAAAAAGGGACAATTTGCGAGGGGATGTTAATGAAGAGAGCGATGACGATGACAATACCAAGCTTGTCTCTAAACGTAAAAGAAAGGAACATAAAAAGAGTTTTGAGAAGAAAACCCGGGAAAGAAGAAGTGGAGCATGAGCAGAAGCAATTGGACGAGGAGGCAGAAAAGCGGAGGAGAAGAGTCCAGGAGTGGCAAGGGTTGAAGAGGAAAAAGGAAGAGACTGGAACTGGAAGTGAAAGTGAAAGTAAAGATCGCATGGAAAGTAAAGCTTGGACTCTTGAAGGTGAATCTGATGATGAACAAAGCCCTCTAGAGGAGAAACCAGAAACAGATATGGATGTTGATGGGGAGACTAAACCAGAATATGGTGGAGATACCAAGATGGTGGAGTTGGAGAATGCTCTTGAAGATCAAGAGGAAATTGACCCTTTAGATGCTTTTATGAACACTATGGTATTACCTGAAGTTGAAAAACTTAGCAATAGTGATCCTCTTCTAGCTGTGAATGATGATGGTGCTGATGATACTAAGAAGAATGGGAAGGAAAGTGGTGACAAGCCAAAGAAAGGCAATACTAATAAGGCTCTTGGTAGGATCATTCAAGGTGAAGATTCTGATTCTGATTATTCAGAGCCAGCTGATGATGATGATCCAAGTTTGGACGAAGAGGATGAGGAGTTCATGAAGAGGGTAAAGAAGACAAAAGTAGAGAAACTGTCTCTTGTTGACCAATCAAGAATAGAGTATGAACCTTTCCGCAGAAACTTCTATATTCAAGTGAAGGATATCTCAAGGATGACACAAGAAGAAGTTAACGCTTACAGAAAGGAATTAGAGCTGAAAGTTCACGGAAAGGATGTACCAAGACCCATTAAATCTTGGCACCAGACTGGTCTAACCAGCAGAATCTTGGGTACATTGAAGAAGCTTAATTACGAAAAGCCGATGCCTATCCAAGCACAATCTCTACCAATCATCATGAGTGGTAGAGACTGCATAGGAGTTGCGAAAACAGGTTCGGGTAAAACCCTTGGTTTTGTTTTGCCTTTGCTGAGGCACATCAAAGATCAGCCTCCCATTGAAGCTGGTGATGGCCCAATATGGCTTATAATGGCACCTACACGGGAACTTGTTCAGCAGATTCACAGCGATATCAAAAAGTTTGCCAAGGCATTGGGTATAAGATCTGTCCCTGTGTATGGAGGATCAGGAGTTGCCCAGCAAATCAGTGAGCTTAAGCGAGGTACTGAGATTGTTGTGTGTACTCCTGGAAGAATGATTGATATTCTTTGCACAAGCAGTGGGAAAATCACCAATCTGAGAAGGGTCGCATTTTTGGTAATGGACGAAGCCGATCGTATGTTTGACATGGGGTTTGAGCCTCAGATTACCCGTATTATTCAAAATATTCGACCTGATCATCAAACTGTGCTCTTTTCAGCCACTTTTCCACGCCAAGTTGAGACTTTGGCATGTAATGTATTGAACAAGCCTGTAGAAATACAGGCTGGTGGAAGGAGTGTTGTGAATAAGGATATAACTCAGTTAATTGAAATCAGACCGGAGAGCGAGAGGCACTCTAGACTTCTGGAACTTCTTGGGGAATGGAACGAGAAAGGGAAAGTTTTGGTCTTTGTCCAATCACAAGACAAATGTGATTCATTGTATAAGGATATGTGGAACCGTAATTACGCTTGTTCATCTCTTCACGGGGGTAAGGATCAGACTGATCGTGAATCCACCATATCTGATTTTAAGAGCAATGTCAGCAATTTGTTGATCGCCACAAGTGTCGCCGCCAGGGGTCTAGATGTGAAAGACCTTGAGTTGGTTGTTAACTTTGATGCGCCCAACCACTATGAAGACTATGTGCATCGCGTTGGCAGGACAGGCAGGGCGGGGTGGAAAGGCTGTGCTGTGACATTCATCTCCGAGGATGATGCGAAATATGCACCAGATTTAGTCAAGGCACTGGAACTTTCTGAGCAGGCAGTTCCTGATGATCTGAAAGCGATTGCTGATGGTTTCATGTCGAAAGTGAAACAGGGTATTGAGCAAGCTCATGGAACTGGCTACGGCGGTAGTGGCTTTAAATTTAATGAAGAGGAGGAAGATGTTAGGAAAGCAGCAAAGAAAGCACAAGCGAAGGAGTATGGCTTCGAAGAAGACAAGTCTGACTCATAAGAAGAGAATGATGAAGTAAGAAAAGACTGGTGCTGATATCTCGCAGCAGCATCAGGCTAATCTTGCTCAGATAGTCGCCATTGCTGCTGCTTCTAGAGCTTCTGATGTTCTTCCGGTCGCTGTACCTAGCCTTGCTAGTGATGGAGCTGGCCGTGCGACAGCCATGATTGCTGCTGCTAACTTGGAACATAGTCTTGCGAAAATTCAAGCAGATGCTATGCCTGAACACTATGAAGCTGAGCTAATAATTAATGATTTCCCGCAGAATGCTCGTTGGAAGATCACTCACAAAAAAACTCTGGGTCCAATATCAGACTGGAGTGGAGCCGCCATCACCACTAGAGGGCATTTTTATACGCAAGGACGTATCCCTGGACCTGGGGAACGCAAACTGTACTTGTTCATTGAAGGGCCTAGTGAAAAATCTGTAAAGACAGCGAAAGCTGAACTCAAGCGTGTCCTTGAAGACATAACTATTTAGGCCTTGTCACTTCCTGGAGGAGGACCACAACCTGGCAGATACTCTGAGTTCAAAGGTATGTAGTTCAAAGGACTCGTATCACTTATTGACTTTGATTCGATGTGATAAATATCATCAATTATATTGGGATGTTTACTATTCATCCTTAGAAATGGCTCATAAGAGTTCGGATGATGTTGTAGGTGTGCTGCAGCTTATAAGAACATCTTCTTTAACATCACCACTTTCGTTTTCGTTCATAAAAAGCTAATGAACCATGGAGAAAAGCAGCAGCAAGAAGAAGCTATGTTAATCTCATCCAGGGAAGCTATGTTAAACTTCGAAAGGCATTTTTAATGACATTACTTGATTTTGGGAAGTATTCCTTTCCTCTCTGTATGTGACAATACAAACGCTTTTCAACTTGTTTTTGCAGGAAAACATGAAACTGGTGAAAGTCTTGGTGGAGAAAAAGTATCAATATTCTTTCTAAAATATGAAACTTGCGAGTTTTTGTGTATATTAATTTGTGAAACATGATTGCTGGCAATTATACACGTTTTCATTTTATCACTAAAACCTCAAATTATTGACTAAATTGCTTGCTATGATGCATTCCTATCTGAGTAGTAGCTACATATACACAGTAAAGACAGTAAACACGCTTGAACCATTTGAAATGTAAACCACAAGTCATAAGTAATGATAGCTGAGAGGAAAATAAAACCAAACCCTGAACCCAAATCGCTTCTCATGTCACTAAACATTTACCACACGAAAACTCAAAAGAAACATCCAAGGAGGTAGGTATAAAGTGGAGGAGCATCATAAGATTAGCCATTCAAGTACAATAATCTGAGACAAGCTCTGAGCAATACTTTCTCATTCAGACAAAGTCTTTTAGATAAGATCAGCTACATTCATTGGCATCTCGTCAATCTGGGTACTGTAGTACTGCTCAATGTCCCTGAGGATCTTGATGTCGTCGCTTTTAACAAAGTTTATTGCAACACCCTACAATCATTATCAAGATAAGTTGGTTAACAAGATATCCGTTTGGTGTCTCCATTTTAATCAACGAGAAACAATTGACAAATAATAATAAATCTGTTACCTTTCGCCCGAAACGCCCAGACCGTCCAATACGATGGATGTAGAGCTCACGATTATTAGGAAGATCATAATTGATTACAAGAGAAACCTGTTAAAAGAATGTTTCTCATGTCAATTCAACCGTCTTATGACCACATAATCTGATGCCTTACTAGTTACTATCAAAGGAGGCTAAGCATTATTAATATGAATATCAAAGGAGAAGTAGTGACTTACTTGCTGCACATCAATCCCACGTGCCCATACATCTGTTGTTATCAAAACGCGACTGTCACCTGACCTAAACTGATTCATGATTTCGTCTCTCTCCTTTTGCGGCATTTCCCCGTGCATTGACGAGACGGTGAAGTTATTACTCCTCATTTTCTCACTCAGCCAATCCACCTAATAATAATGCATCACAGGATAAATTAAGAGCCTAATACAATTTACTAGAATCTGCAGGTGAGTACAGATCGCAAGTAGACTTGAGCAGCGAAGTTGTATATCTAATTCTTTCTAGGAGTCAACAACTACAGACATTCACAGATAAGTACAAAATTCAGAAGACTTTACAAGATTTCAAATCACGTTAAGATGACTGTGCTAGAAGCTCAATGCTAACAAAATGAGATAACTGATTTACCTAAACCGTTTCAAATAAAGTGCACATACATCTGCTAAACATTAGATGAGCACCAGGATTACCTTTCGTTTTGTATTGCAGAAGATAACAGCTTGAGTGATAGTAAGTGTGTCATAAAGATCACAGAGCGTATCAAATTTCCATTCCTCTTTCTCAACAGCAACAAAGAATTGTTTAATGCCCTGAAAAGATTTTAGAAGAAATTTAGTCAGTCAAGCATACGAGTGTGACCCTACTGCAAAAATAATCATCACTAAGCATAGATACAGAAGAAGAAATTGTACTTCAAGCGTCAACTCATCACGCTTCACAAGTATCTTCACTGGTTCCGTCATAAACTTGGTTGTCATCTCCAAAATCTCGTGAGGAAGAGTTGCAGAAACCAAGCAAACCTATAAACATAGGGGTTTTAGGTTAGAATTATCATATAACCGGAAATTACTTGGTCACACTACAGTTCGTAGCTACCAACAATATCTCATTGAACTTTAAAGCAACTAAACAGTGAGTTAAAAGGTTCTTTAACAAATTAAAAATTCTACCTGCCCAAAGTCTAAGCAGCCCATAACATAAGAAGCAAATGCAATAACAGCCTCGAAACTAAAGTTAGCCAACAAAACAGTATTTTGAGCAATGAAAATGGACCTGCAGATCAGGTGGGAGGTATCTGTAAACATCATAGATTTGGTCTTTGAATCCTCTGCTGAGCATTTCATCTGATTCATCAAGAATCAGAAGTTTAATAGCTCTGGTACGTAGACTTCTCCTCTTTATCATGTCACAGACACGACCAGGTGTCCCAGACACAACATGGACACCATGCTCCAGCTTCCTGATGTCTTCTCCAACGCTCTTTCCACCAATGCAAGCATGTGCCTGAATATTGGCGTGCAGTCCAATAGCTTGAATTGTCTTCTCTGTTTGTAAAGCCAGCTCTCTTGTTGGTGATAATATCAAAGCTTGAACCCTGCAACCAGAGATACCAAATGGATTAACAAGTCTGTAACAAGATCTTGCAGCCTAAATCGAAAATTGTGAGAATCTAATTATCTAAACTAATTGCAAAGAAAAACCTAATGATGCAGATCAGAGCATAATAACAACGAATTAAAACTAAGAATTGGCCAGCAAGAAGGAAACAGAGAAACATACTCTCTAATAGAAGTGTCAACGACTTGACAGACGGATAGAGCAATCATAGAGGTCTTTCCGGTACCGGATTGAGCTTGAGCGATAACATCTCGACCTTGTAGAATGGGCATAACCGCTCTCTGCTGAATGGCAGAGGGCTTCTCGAAACCATACTCGTAGAGACCACGAAGAACATTCTCATTGATCCCCATATCATTGAAACTCGTGATGGGCTCGATTCCATCGGTCGTCTCGAATACCAACTTTTCATCATCCATTGTTCCACCGCCTCTCCTACCGCTAGGATTCGCCACACTCGCTGCTGCCATAGCTCTCTAACTCGATGTCTCTCTCTCTTTCTCTCCTCTAGGGTTTCCGATTGATTTTTCCGAAAGGCTTTCGTCCTTCAACAAATAGCTGTCTGAGATAAGCGCGGCTCAGAGTGGGCTACGATTGTCGTAATAAAATTATAAATATAATCTTCTTTTTATATTTAATGGGCTTTTATATTGAAAGCCCATACCCATAATACAGTACTAATTTTGAATTCGCAAACCCAGCAGCGTAGAAGAAGCTACTTAGAGCTTGAGGAATGAATAGAACTGATTCATCTCTTTTAAAAGGTTGGTGTTTTGTGAAGACAGTAGCTGAACATGGTCCATAATTTCTATTTTCTATACAATTTACATTGGACAAAGTTAAGACACTAGTGAAGTCAACCCAACATTGTATGTACATCAATTACTTAATTAATAATAAATATATTAGAAACATATTATTTGAGAAAATTATGTCTGGTATCATATTATGTCTTATTGTAGAGAATACCATATTACAATAAACAAAATGACTATATTGGCCTTCGAGTTGACATAAAGACGTTTGAAATATTTTAATATTTTTTATAAAAAAAACCCATCAACTTCCTTCTTCTCCAATATCAGATATTTCCACTTCATTAGTCTATTACTCTTTTTCTTTCTATATGCACAAAATAGTAACTGTTAAGAGAAAATCTCCAAAAGTGTAACCCTAAATCGCACAAATTTCTCACAAAACCCTAACCATCATCGGCAGCGATGTTAGAAAAGAGGAAGATTAGGAAATCAAGAACTGGCACCGACGTAAAGAGAAACAAGTTCTCGTGCGATTGTCAGAGTTGACCCAGAAAAAGTAGACCCATTTTGGCATTCGTCATCTTCGAAGGGAAAATACCCTGTAGACGAACTCCATCAGATAAAGTTCGAGCCGAATCGACTACTGAGAAGACTGTACGCTCGAGACCATTATCCACCAGGCGGCCTGATGAGGAATCTTGGTGGCTTACCTATCATCTCATTATCCTTGAGTTCAGTTCTGGACTCTCTGGGCTCAACAGGGTAAGGAATCTTCGGTTTATAAACTCGAACAGAAGATGTTGCAGTCTGGGTAAGGGGATCGATCAATCTCGATACTTTTCAAATTACGGTCCGACAGATCGATCGATCGGATTTTATGGGTTTCCCTGTTTCAGCTGGATCGATCGATCTGAAAAGTCTTGATTTTTCTGTAATATAAGATCGATCGATCCCTTGAGGGATCGATCAATCTATCCCTTTGCATCTTTTCCTGAATTTTCCAGATCTGCATTTTCTGCAAATTCATCATCTCTTGCAACTAAACCCGAGGTTATTGACTTACAGTAGCCCATTGGATTGTCTTCAAACTTCCCAGCAATGGCACCAACTTGTCTCTTTATAGCTTCTGAAGTCTGAGCAACTTGAGTATCCAAATGCTTGACATTAGTAGACAATGCTTCAAATTTTTGNACTAAACCCGAGGTTATTGACTTACAGTAGCCCATTGGATTGTCTTCAAACTTCCCAGCAATGGCACCAACTTGTCTCTTTATAGCTTCTGAAGTCTGAGCAACTTGAGTATCCAAATGCTTGACATTAGTAGACAATGCTTCAAATTTTTGATTCAAATCATTGTACATACTATCCATCTTGACATTTAGGTTCCTTTCAGTTTGTTGCTGACCTTCTAGTATCTTTTGGAGCATGGCTTCCATCTTGTTCTCTTGTTGAACTTGTGGTGGAGGTGCTTGTTGAAACACATGCTAAGATGGCTGTTGAAAGCCGCATGAGTTGGAGTCCTGCACAAAAGACTACTGTTGAGTTGGAAAGCAAAACAAGCTGCTTCTGCACTTTCAATAAAGCTGACATGTTTCTGGTTTTGATTCTTGAGAAGCTGAGTGAGCAGTGCTTTCACTTCTGAAACTTGTCCTTTCAATTATGAAACTTGTCCTTTTTATTCTGAAATTTCAGAGCTCTTAGAGGTAGTTACCTTCATCCTTTTATGGTAGGCATCATCAACCGATTTGGTCATGAAATTACCATTGGTAGCAGCATCCAAAGAGAGTCGATACTGATGGTCTACACCGCTATCAAAAATGTTGAGCAGATTCAGCTCAGAGAACCCATGGTGAGGACAATCACGAAGGTACTCCTTGAACATTTCCCATGATTCATATAAGGTTTCTACAGGACTTTGCTGAAACTGAGATATCATATTTTGATGGTGTAGAAATGGCTGAGAAACTTGGATTTACATTCACTCCAAGTCCGAATAGAGTTTTCTAGAAGAGACTCTAACCATCTGAGTGCCTTATCAGCTAGAGAATGAGTAAAAAAGGTGCAGTAAAAGTAGTCATTCAAAACTCCATTGATTTGAATAGTGTTGCATATATCTTCAAAGGTGTCGACATGATCCATGAGATGTTCGGAAGCTAATCCATGGAATTGGTTTTGCCAAACCATAGTGAAGAGTTGGTGAGGTATGGTGAATTCTTGCCTAGGAGGTGAGTTAGGGCGAATGGTATTCCTGTTAGCAAGGAATGCGTGGGGATTGTTGAAGTCACCTACCAGAGGGTGATTTTGGGTTGGACGATTGTCAGCCATCAAGTTTGAGCGTTTTAACTTCGAGAGTTCTGTGTTATTGAGGTTGCAAGTCCTTAGATTTGTCAGATCTTCTGGCCATGCACCTATAAAAACAAAATCAAGAAGAAAGAAAGCTTGAGTATTGAAAAAAAAGAAAAATTCCTAGACTAAACTCTAAAGAAAACTTAAGAGGCACAATTGGTCCTCGGAAATGGCGCCAAAAACTTGATACACTCATGTTTTAACCCAAATATATTCACCGCAAGTGCACAGCAAACGCAATAGTATATGAGGGATTGAATCCACAGAGACCAAGAATGTACGACTTTAAGTTTAAAATCGAATCAAGCTAGGAACATATTTAAAATATGGTGTCGATTATAAAATAGCAATAACGATAAAGTAAAAACGGTTGTAAAGCAAATAACGAAGACGCTAGGCAATAGGGATTTCCACATGTATTCAGGTTAAAAGTCAAGGTTAACATTCATGATTTTCTTTGAAAATAGTTCTCAACTCAAAAGACAAAAGCTAGACTAATCTCCTCCCGAAGTATTAGATCCCTATGTTCGAATTACTAAAAACAAACTCCTGCCGTATTCAGATAATTCAAACATGCTTTTCAATTCAGATTCGATATATTCATAAGCCTCTAAGACAATACTCAGCCAAGCAAAGGCATTTACTCATCTAGACTAGGTCGGATCTCTAAGCCAAATCCCTTTGTGTTTATCAATCTAATATCAATGAACTAAATGACCTGTTTAATTCATGCATTGGTAACAAATCTAGACTGAGAACCTAACAATTTCAATCCATTATATCAAACCCTAACAATTAACATGGTTTCCCTATGAGAAACCCTAAAACCTAACAAGTGAACTACTCATACATTGAAAAGCAAACAAAAATCATAATAAGAGAAGAACACATATTCAAAAACCAAAATGTATAAATAAAAGACAGAGTTTAGAAATTTTTTCCAAGAACACAAGGATGGGATTCGTTTCTCTGTAAAAGCTCTCAAAAATAAAAAAGTGATTGATTGATTCTAAAATAAACCCTAGCCTAAGGCTTTATATAGTGCTAAAAACAAGAAAAAATAGTCTTGATTAGTCTTGAGGGCAAAATTGTAAATTTGGATGATTTTTAGTGATTCTCGAGTGCTTGGATCGATTGATCCCTTCCTGGATCGATCGATCATATTTTACGTAAGTTTCCAGGAGGTTTGGAATGATCGATCCCTTTCCGGATCGATCGATCTGTCGTCACACTTTCTGCACATGATTCTTCTGCGAGACAGCTTGACCAGTCTTCGGTAAAATCGCCATAACTTTCGATTTCTCCAATGGATTGACCTCAAATCACTTCCATATGAAAGCTAACTCACGTTGATATATTGTGTCAAATTTTCAGCTTAATCCATCCACGGGAACATCTTCAAGAATTGATAAGATTTTGACCCTTCTGCCGGGTTTTGCATCTGCATATGCCGATTTGCATCCATTTTGTGCACAAATCCATATTTTTGCTCAAGAACGTCCCAATGACCTAAAATCCTGAAATTATACCAAAACTACATGAAAAAACACTCGGATAATGCCAAATAGAAAGTATAAATACACACTAAAAAACATTAAAATCGAGTGATATCAACTACAATACCATTATCCACGACAGTTGTATATAAAAACTGTATTTTGTTAGAGACTCATATGCATATATGGACACTAGTATCTGATCTAAAAGGTAGGCAAACCTGCATATATGGCTTGGTGTTGGTCGAAGACGAACACCAGGTCATGATCGTCAGAAACAAAAGTAAACAATTGTTCGAAAAACCATGTCCACCCAGTTGTATTTTCTCCATCTATGACACCAAATTCCAATAGGAAAATATGGTAGTTCCCGTCTTGTCCACTCGCTGCTACTAGACAACTTTTATATTTACCCTTTGTCTGCGTACCGTCTACGACAACAACCTTTCTTAAATACTTGTAGCCAGCAACCGAAGCATCAAACGCAACAAAAAATACTTAAAAAAGTCCAAACCCTCGGTGGTCCTCACCGTTTTTATCTTTGTTATCGTCCCTGGGCTATTCATAGATACAAGATGCAGGTAAGTGGACAAGAATTTGTAACTGTCCTCCTCACTCCCTCGACCGATCCTAATCGCTACTTATTTAGCATACCAAGCTTTCATATAAGAGATTGTTACATTGAACTCATATAAAATGATCCCTGATACGTCATATGCACACGAGCCTTCTTGTCCATGAGTATATTTCGTCTTTAGCAACTCACCAAGTATGACGGACGTGGCTTTCTTACTGTAACGCGACCGCGAACTTACGTCACATGAATGTTTTAAAGTCACCTTTTTAATTTCAACATTCTTTGAATGTGGATGTATTGTACCATAAATCCTCTAGTTGCACTTTCGATCAACACATATTACGATAATCCTTTTTTTTCCAAAGCAAGGACTTTGAAATTAAACAACCTTTTGATTGAGTAGATATAAATTGGCTTGTGCAACTCACTTTTTTTCTTGAATATCATACCCACGTATATGGCATCACCTCCTTTTCTCAAATTCATGTTCGCCTCATCACTTGGCATTCGCCTGATGTTATCTCGATAAGGCTGGTCATCAAGTTCATATACCGGGTCATCCGGTGTCCTTCCAATTCCACCCTTTCTCCTTCGTTTCCACCATCATTGACCAAATATTGTCCACCCTCGTACACAATAAGTTGTCCATTTTCTTCCTCTACATCTAGAAACAATCGGTTGTCTTTGTCTATCATGTCAGCTGCATCCACATTTTCACACCCAATAGTTGCTCCTATTGGCAACGATCCACAATTTCTTTCAATGCTGATTTCCTGTATCGGTTCTTGTATACTACACTCTATCCCGCACACTTGTCTATCCACAGGTCTGTCACACCTAACTTGTCCACCCAAATGCATATGTTGTTGATAGTAGGATTTTGGAGTCCTATTGGGGCTATCAATCAACCCATCGTTGTAGTAAGGGTTTTTATGTCAATCCATAATGGGAGCGTACTAAGCAATGTGGATGTATTCGATGCTTTAAAGTCAAGCTGATGTTAAAAAGGGGTTTGGATTCTAAAAGGTCCTAAGTGCAACGAAAGTAAAAAACATAAAAACAGAGAAGGGCTTTTGGATGCAAAACAGAGTAAAAGCAAGAAAAGGTGGAAATGCAATCAATGTAAAGTCGTTTATGAGGACAAATGGTAATTGACTTGGGAATCCATCCTAGGCTACCTAAGTACCTAACATACCTCAAACAATGAGCTGACCCCCATAGACAGTAGCTCTACTAACAATCAATTCCAATGTCTTGACAACTAATCTCAAGCAAAACAATCACAGACTCAACTGTCGTCATAGACGGCGACTACCTATCAGGCATTAACCTCTACTACTCTAGCTAACTCGTTTCCCACATCTATTCACAGAGAAGGGGAAACGAATCTCTGGAACCCCCTCGGTCCGGTCACCTCCGAATACTCACCTCTCGGTGTTGTAGGGCCTAACGGCGGGCCTCTGTCCCTCTCGGGTAGGAGTGCAGTCAGCATTAAGCTAAGAAGGTCCAGAAGAGATCTAACCACCAAACAACTTAGGTACCTAAGCAAACCCAGAACCTCAACCCTTATCTACCCCCATCCTCAGAAACTTGGATGACTACTCACTACTCATGGGAGTAGAAGCAGATGAAACAGCAAACAAAACTTTGAACCTACACATGCAAATCTATGAAAAACAGCAAGAACACAAACCCATAAATGAAGAACAGCTATGAAAAAGTAAGCTAAGCAAGAGATTAAAAAATTAAAACGAAAATCAAGATGCACAAAGTAAAGAACAACCTAAAGCTAAGCAAGGAAA
>OVBE01000542.1:0-40721 GCA_900406425.1 Iberis pinnata | reverse complement strand
ACTTATATAGAGCTTAGATGTGCAAAGATAAGCCATACCCGACAGTCTTGGCATGCGCTTCAGAATGCGTCCAGATTGGAGCTGCAATTATGGCTATTCTGGAGCTATGAAAGTCGGCTGCTGCTCTTGATTCCAATGCAACTCTTCTTTGCTTATGGTTATACCAATTTTATAGTGAGAGTGACGCAAAGAGAGAGAGAGAGAGAGAGATTAAGATGTTTAAGATAAGATCAACTCCTATCTTCTTTCTTTAGTAAAGCAAAGCTTCTTATTCATTCAAAGGCTTTCACTAGCCTCAACTTGAATCACTANAGAGAGAGAGAGAGAGAGAGAGAGAGAGAGAGAGAGAGAGAGAGAGAGAGAGAGGATCAACAGCTATCTTCTTTCTTCAGTAAAGCAAAGCTTCTGATTCATTCAATGACTTTCACCAGCCTCAACTTGAATCACTATGGGCTGAGCAAACATCTCTTGAACTGGGCTTTAAGGCCCTTCGAGTTCTAAGCCATAAGTTCACAAAACTCCTCCTTGGCTTGAACTCTACAATTCCTGTTCTTTCTTCTTAGTGATAACTGATTTTCTTATCTCGGATTCTGTTGATCTCTATTGGTTTGAGATCATGAGAAGCTTCATAGCATCTTGAAGCTTGCTCACTGGGACACTCTTGGTAAGAATGTCTGCTGGATTCCACATTGTTAATATCTTGACAACCTGAACTTCACCATCTTCTATCTTTTCACATATGAAATGGAACCTCACATCAATGTGTTTGGTTCTCTCATGATGGACTGAATTTTTAGATAGTGCAATTGCACTTTGAGAATCTCACATAATCTCACTTGTTTCTTCAATGAATCCCATTTCTGTAACAAGTCCTTTTAGCCACACTTCTTCTTTAATGGCCTATGCTAGATCCATATATTCTGCCTCAGTCGTGGACAATGCTACAACCTTTTGAAGGCCTAATTTCCAACTAATAGTGTTACCACCTGCTGTAAAAACACATCCCTTAACAGACCTTCTTTTGATTGGATCTGAGGCATAATCTGTGTCACAATATCCTCAGATTTCAAACTTTCCTTCTTTTCTGAACTGAAGACACTTCTGCTTTGAACCTTTCATGTATATGAGTACCCACTTTACTGCTTGCCAATGTTGCTTGGTAGGATTTGACATAAATCTGCTGATGACTACAATTGAATAAGCAAGATCAGGTCTAGAGCCAAACATCATATACATTATACTTCCTACTGTGTTTGAGTAAGGTATTGTCTTCATGTAGTTCTCTTCTTCTGTTGTTGTGTCTTCAGTTTCTGCTTTGAGCTTTAAATGAGCTCCAAGTGGTGTGAGCACATACTTTCATTCTTCCATCTTAAATGTTTGTAACACTTTTTCTATATACTGTTCTTGAGACATATCCAGAGTTCCATTTTGTCTATCTCTCCTCATTTCCATCCCCAATATTTTTCTGGCAGTCCCCAAATCCTTCATTTCGAATTCTTGATTCAGAAGATGCTTCAATTTCTTGATTCCTTCTTTTTTTTAGAAGCTATCAACATATCATCTACATATAACAGTAAATACGCATACTCATTTTTGAGAATCTCCTTCATGTATACACACGGGTCATAACTGCTTCTCATGTATCCTGAACTTATCATGAATGAATCAAACTTTTGATTCCACAGTCTTGGTGATAATTTCATCCCTTACAGAGATTTGTTTAGAACACAAACCAATTCTTGATCAGCTTATACCTCAAAGCCTTCTGGTTGTGACATTAGAATGTGTTCTTCCAAATTTCCATGTAAAAATGCGGTTTTTACATCCATTTGCTCTAATTCCACGTCAAAATGAACCACAACAAATAAAAGGAGTCTGATAGATACATGTTTGACGACTGGGGATAATATTTCTTGATAATCTATCCCTTATTTTTATGAGAACCCCTTTGCCACTAAACGTGCTTTGTATCTAGGAGGCTCTATACCTGAAATTCATGATTTTCTTTTAAATATCCACTTACTACCAATGATTCTCCCTGATGTGGTTTTTCTTTCTAAACTCCATGTGTTGTTCTTGAGCAGAGATTTCATCTCTTCATCCATCGCTTCTTTCCATTCATTCTTTTCAGAACTATTGATTGCTTCTTTATAAGTTGTTGGTTCTGAACTGTTTCCATCTTCAGTAGTCATTAGAGAAAAACCAACTAGATTCAGTTCTTCTATAAACCTTGTAGGTGCTTTGACTTCTCTTCGAGACATGTCCTTGGCCAATAGATAGTTCTCTAAGTCATTACCATTTTCCTCACTGTCTGACTCTAATTGTTGATTTTTACTCCCTGTTGACCTTTCAGAAGTGGTTGTTCTTATTTCAGACACTGCTCCCCCTTCATCATGAAGCTCTTCTTGTTCACTCATTGTTAATCCTTTTAGTTCAATCTTAATTCTTTCTTTTTCAGATTCTTGAGTTACATTACCATTTATGTTTTGTTCCATTGTATTCTTGAACATAACATTTTATTGAAACACAACATCTCTCGACATCACATATTTTTTGTCTTCAATAACCCATACTCTGTTTCGTTTTGTGCATGTAGGATAACCAAGAAAGACGCCTTTCTTTGCTCTAGAGTTAAGCTTTCCTTGATCAGTGTGTACATAAGCTACTGAACCAATTTTTTTTCAAAAATTTATACTCAGATGGTTGTCCTGTCCATTTTTCTTCTGGTATGTTAAACTCAATGGATGAACATGGGCTTTTGTTGATTACATGTACAACTATTGATGTAGCCTCAGCCCAAAACTGTTTCCCTATTCTTGATTCACTGAGCACACACCTCACTTTATTCATGATTGATCTATTCATCCTTTCTGCAATCCCATTCTGTTGTGGGGTGTATGAAAATATTTTGTGCCTTGCAATTCTTTCTTGTATGCAGAAACTATCAAACTCTTGATTGCAGAACTCAAGACCATTGTCTGTTCTCAATGTCTTGAGTTTCTTGTTCAATTGATTCTCTGTTAAAACCTTCCAATCAAAAAATTTATTGAATGCTTCATCTTTTGTGTTGATGAAATAGATCCATGTTTTCCTGGTGAAGTCATCGATGAAAGTAATGAAATACTAGCATTTTCCCAGAGACAGTGGCACTGAAGGAGACCCCCAAAGGTCTGAGTGGATATAGTCTAGTTTTTCTTTTGTTCCATGCTTGCCTTCACCAAAGCTGACCCTCTGTGTTTTTCCATATATACAATCTTCACAGAACTACATTTCTTTAACTCTGTTCTTATCCATATACCCTTTTATGACCAAAACATTTAGACCTTTCGAACCAATGTGCCCCAACCTACTGTGCCATAGCATAGTTTCATTTGCTAAACTTCTTGTCACATTTTATTCACCTGCAATAGCATAACATTGCAAGAAATATAGTGTGTTATTTTTCTTTACAGTTAGCAGTACTAATTCATCCTTAAATATCTTTAGAATACCATTTCTAGATTGAAACTAGTAACCCTTATCTTCTAATGTTCCTAAAGATATCATGTTCTTAGACATTTCACGGACATACCTGACTTGAGTAAGTAGAATGGTTGATCCATCATTATATAAGATTATGAGACTTCCAATGCCTTTAACACTTGAATATGTGTCATTTCCTATCTTTACCTTTCCATTCGCTGTTCTTTGAAAACCATTAACCATTCCTTCTTGCAAGTCATATGAAATGAACATCATGTTTATAGGATCCATGTTTTTGGAGTCACTTGTGCAAATGCGATAAGGCCATCTGATACTACAAGGGCTACTGCATCTATAGATTGAGATGTTACTGTTGAAGCTTCACCAGACCCTGAACCCATCTTGTTCCTTTCTTTCCACACATAGCACTGCTTTTTGAAATGCCCTCTTTCCCACATATCCAACAGGTTTTGGCTCCTCCTCTGGACTTAGATCTGCTTTTTTTGTTCACCTTTATTAGCGGTTTTTGATCTCTTATCTATTCTGCCTCTGTCTTGATCAAACAAACCACATGAGTTGGTTTTTTGAGCCTTTCATGCTGCTCCTAACTCCATATTCTTTGATCTAATAGCACATGTGATTTCTTCTAGATGTAATGTAGTTTTTCCATACTTCAGAGTTTCCTTCAGTTGATCAAAATGCCTTGGTAGAGACATGAGAAGAACAATAGCTTGGTCTTCATCACAAACTGTGACCTTTACATTATCTGAGATGAGCTTGAAAAAATCATTAACATTCTCATGTATGGTCATACTTTCACCCATCTTGTATCCATATAGCCTATGCTTCAAATAGATGCGGTTTGGAAGTGATTTGGCCAGGTGAACTTATGGCTTAGAAATCGAAGGCCCTTAAAACCCAGTTCAAGAGATGTTTGCTCAGCCCGTAGTGATTCAAGTTGAGGCTAGTGAAAGCCTTTGAATGAATAAGAAGCTTTGCTTTACTAAAGAAAGAAGATAGGAGTTGATCTTATCTTAAACATCTTAATCTCTCTCTCTCTCTCTCTCTTTGCGTCACTCTCACTATAAAATTGGTACAACCAGAAGCAAAGAAGAGTTGCATTGGAATCAAGAGCAGCAGCCGACTTTCATAGCTCCAGAATAGCCATAATTGCAGGTCCAATCCGGACACATTCTGCAGCACATGCCAAAACCGTCGGGTATGGCTTATCTTTGCACATCTAAGCTCCATATAAGTTGTATAGAGGTTGTTTGTATCTGGTGTGGGAGTTGACTGAATGTTGTAGTAAGAAGAGAGTAGAAACAAGTGTAAACATCTAAAGGCTCTAGATTTGAGCAAGTCTCCTAGTGGATTTCCGAGGTAAATCTCGGCGAGACGTAGCGTTCCGGTTAGGACGTGAACTCGTTAAATGCTTGTGTCCTTTTCTTTCTTGCTTCTAACATAAAACAAACGAGTGCTAAGTTTAAAAGATAGAGTGAAACACAAAATTGAGAGAAGTCCCTTTATTGGTCTGTTTTTGGTTCTTTAAGCACTAAGGCAAAGAATCATTCTTTAGTTTGGTTCTTGATACTAACTTCCACATTTTGAAACAAAAATTAAGTCCTATAACATCTTATACATCAGAATGGAGGTAGTATATTTTTCTTGTCCGTGTATGGATGACCGTAAATGTGTTGGGGAATTTCAGAAGAGACGTAGAATTGTTAATGAACAATCAAAAAGCGGTTAGCTTAAACACCTGAAAATAATTGTGATCACAGTTCTAATAAAAGAAAGAAGACCAAAAATAGAGAAGAAACAAAAAAAAAAATGATGATGTTAGACTCGTTGAGCATAGAGGATGATACGGAATACCACCAACTTTTGAATCCAATTTCCTTTCCCAAATATGTATGTATTCTTTCTGCAAACTTAACACAACAAATCTTTTCAATCAATTCAAGTTTTGATCTTGGAAGAAAAATAAAAAAATAAAAAAATAAAAAGAAAATGGCGACACATGAGGAAAATGGTACGGACACTTCAATAATATGTTATGCACCAAGCATGATTACAACAAATGGAGTTTGGCAAGGCGATAACCCACTCGATTTCTCTCTTCCTCTCTTTGTTCTTCAGCTTACCTTGGTCGTTGTCATCACTCGTTTGTTTGTCTTTATGCTCAAGCCTCTTCGCCAACCTCGTGTTATTTCTGAGATCCTTGTGAGTAATTATGAATCCGTAAATGAGTTTGCAACCTTTTTTTTTTTTTTTTTATATTTTCAATATTTTATTTTAAGAGAACAAAAGAATAATCGCCATGTTGGTCTAGGCCCAAGATCGATTCTTCTCGAGTGCTCTTCCTTTCTAACAAGAAAAATATTCAATTTTTTTTGGTAAAATTATGCAAAACAATATTCATCTTCGAAATAGATGATGATTAACATTGGATGTTAACTTACAGGGTGGGGTGGTACTTGGACCATCGGTGCTTGGGCGGTCGGAGAGATTTGCAAACACCATCTTCCCTCAAAGAAGTGTGATGGTACTAGAAACAATGGCTAATGTGGGTTTACTATACTTTTTATTCTTGGTTGGTGTAGAGATGGACATAATGGTGGTACGTAGGACAGGGAAGCGAGCTATAACCATAGCTATTGGTGGAATGGTCTTACCGTTTCTGATTGGCGCTGCCTTCTCTTTCTCTATGCATAGGTCAGACGACCACTTGAGTCAAGGAACTTACATTCTATTCCTCGGTGTTGCACTCTCCGTTACTGCATTCCCGGTTCTTGCTAGGATTCTTGCAGAGCTTAAACTCATCCATACAGAGATTGGGCGGATATCAATGTCAGCAGCCTTGGTTAACGACATGTTTGCTTGGATACTTCTGGCCTTAGCCATTGCGTTGGCCGAGAGTGACAAAACTTCATTTGCTTCCCTTTGGGTAATGATCTCTAGTGCAGCTTTCATTGCTGTATGCGTCTTTGTTGTCAGACCAGGGATCTCTTGGATAATAAGAAAAACCCCTGAAGGAGAAAACTTTAGTGAGTTCTATATATGTCTTATCTTAACAGGAGTCATGATATCTGGTTTCATTACTGATGCAATTGGAACACATTCGGTATTTGGAGCTTTTGTGTTTGGTCTTGTGATTCCTAATGGACCTCTGGGTCTCACTATTATTGAGAAACTTGAAGACTTTGTCTCTGGACTTCTTTTACCTCTCTTCTTTGCTATAAGTGGTCTCAAGACTAATATAGGTGCAATCCAAGGCCCTGCCACTTGGTTAACTCTAATGCTCGTTATCTTCCTGGCTTGCGCCGGAAAAGTCATCGGTACAGTTATTGTAGCCTTTTTCCATGGAATGCCAGTTCGTGAAGGAATCACTCTCGGCCTACTCTTAAACACTAAAGGTCTTGTTGAAATGATCGTGCTTAATGTTGGTAAAGACCAAAAGGTTTTAGATGATGAGACATTTGCCACAATGGTGCTTGTAGCTTTGGTTATGACTGGTGTCATCACTCCTATTGTAACAATCCTTTATAGACCAGTTAAAAGAAGTGTTTCCTACAAAAGAAGAACCATCCAACAGACTAAACCAGACAGCGAACTTCGAGTACTTGTTTGTGTCCACACGCCGCGTAATGTTCCAACTATAATTAACCTACTTGAAGCATCACATCCAACAAAGAGATCTCCTATATGTATCTATGTTCTTCACCTAGTTGAGCTCACAGGGCGAGCGTCCGCAATGTTGATTGTTCATAGTACCCGCAAAACAGGACGACCAGCGCTTAATAGAACACAAGCTCAATCAGATCATATCATTAATGCCTTTGAGAATTATGAACAACACGCTAATTTTGTTGCTGTTCAACCATTAACAGCTATTTCACCTTACTCAACAATGCATGAAGATGTTTGTAGCTTAGCAGAAGATAAACGTGTCTCCTTTGTAATCATACCATTTCATAAACAACAAACTGTTGATGGAGGAATGGAAGCAACTAATCCTGCTTATCGTTTAGTTAACCAAAACTTACTTGACAACTCTCCTTGTTCTGTGGGAATACTTGTAGATAGAGGACTCCATGGAGCTACAAGACTTAACTCAAACACTGTCTCTCTTCAAGTTGCTGTTTTGTTTTTTGGTGGTCCTGATGATAGAGAGGCTTTAGCATATGCTTGGAGAATGGCTGAACATCCTGGTATCACTTTAACTGTTTTGCGATTTATACCTGATCATGAAAATGAAGATGGAATCGCAACTAATGAAACTGATCAAAATTTAACAAAAGTGACTTTAGACCACAAGAGACAAAAACAGCTTGACGAAGAGTATATTAATGGATTTAGAGCAGCAAATGTTGATTATGAGTCAATTGTTTATATTGAGAAAGTTGTAAGTAATGGAGAAGAGACGGTTGCAGCAGTAAGATCAATGGATAGTTCTCATGATTTGTTTATAGTTGGAAGAGGTGAAGGAATGTCATCCCCTCTTACTGCTGGTTTAACTGATTGGAGTGAATGTCCTGAGCTTGGAGCCATTGGAGATTTACTTGCTTCATCAGATTTTGCTGCTACTGTTTCAGTCCTTGTAGTTCAACAGTATGTTGGCTCTTGGTCACAAGATGATGATATGGATTTGCCTGAGAGTCCAGTAAACTCACATGAACAACCAAAGGCTACTTATGTTTTAGACCATNGGTTTTTTTAAATTTTTTTTTTTTTTTTTTTTTTTTTTTTTTTTTTTATAATTGTATTTTAGCTATTTTATGGGTACCCAAATTTGGGTGTTTTACTAAGAGTTATTAATTTTACATTTAGATGTACTTGTATGTAATTAAATTGTATGTTCAAGAGACCTATGGTTGGAAAGAAAATCATAAAAATACGAACGAGTTAGTTTCTCAATAGTTTTCCATTGGTAATATTGACGGTAGAAAAACCGTCGGTTTCCGGTTGATGGGAATAAGTTTAAGTTAGTTATGCCCAGGGGCAGCTCTAAAATAAAAGTTAGTATGGGGCCAAAAAAAAATTTTTAATCTATATGAGAAAAAAGAAAGAAAAAAAAAAAAACAAAATGAAACACTTAAGATTGAAATCCTCCACCTAAAGGAATAATAAAATAACACAACCAACTAAGCTAATAAATTATTATAAGTATGTGACATTTGCCTCATACTAATATTACCTAGATCTGTCCGTGGTTATGCCTCATATGAATGAGAATGACAAACACAAACCTTATTATTGCGCTACAAATACAAGTGAGAATAGAATTTGTCAATCACACTAAAATTTATTTAAAATTCACAAAAATTGATTTGTGTTTTATTTAGAGTGTTCTTTTCTAAATTTAGCTTTTTTGTTCAATCAGAGTATTATGCAAATGATGACATGCATATTTATATCCATCTATGTAATCCTTGTATCTCTCACATAAAGCTGAAAATGAAAATATCATAACCACTTAAACTAAAACTCCGGCCAAAATAACCAAGACCAACCGCATTCGAATTAGAATCGCCTGCTTGATTCAGTCTAAAGTCTTTCTATTACCCTTAAGACAAAAGTGTCTGAAAAATCCATAAGACTTCCGATGAATGAGATGATAAACAGAGAGATTACTACTTTGATTACGATATCATGTGAGACTTGTAGCAGGTTATTTACATGGATGTGTAACAATATAGAAGCTTCATTCACTATGGCTTCGCTTCGGTAATGGTGGTGACGGCCTAGAGCCAATGAAACTGAATTCAAAATATTAGAAGTTTAGTTACATTAGGATAGAACTTATGGGTTTTTATTTGTAAAAAATCTATTGAGGAGAATGGAGAGCAAGAGGTAATAACACGAGTGAAAGTAAAACACTCAAACACCATCCATGAAACTATTGTCACTGTAACTATACATACCAACACTCACATTCTTTTCCCTCCACAACATCACATCTGCAATTGTAGATTCATTCAAGGTTATAGAGCTAAGAGAGAGATCACTTAAATTCTGGATTTGATAATGATAGTAGACTCACTTACAATGCCACCTCCCTACAAGATTAGTAAAGGCTTATACGTATTAGAATATGAAAATTTGGAGACGAGAGGCACATGTGCCAATCACTGCTTTATTTTGTATGTGAATCGATGAGAACCAATAAACTAAAAGAAACCTATATGCTTTCACATATAAACCAATAACATCTAGCTGTTATTGACTTGTTTGTTCAGTCATGTGGACCAACGTCTCATCTTGACGATTTCTATGTTCCCATAGTATCTCAGAAGATTCCACCCAATCAACCCACTCTGAAACATGTAATATGAATCGATTGGGCAAATAGATTATACACCCCAAAAATACTTCAACTTTAAGATAAACGGAATTCAAAACGTACGGAATTCAGCAATCAACCGTTACGAATTAAGCAACAGCTAATGAAAAAAACGATCAATATAAGAACATCGTGAGCCATAGCACCATCACCTGCTTCTATTTTGCTATAATCGAGTTTGGGTTTCAATTACAGAATCTTATAGAAAAATGAACATATTAAAGGGACCTAAGAGACTAAATTTGGAATTGATAATAACAATGGTGTCAATTTCATTTCCTTTATCTCTCTATCCTTCTGGGTATATCTGAGAGTTCATCGAAAGAAGCCAAAATTCATCATATGAAAAGCTGAGAACAAAAGGTGATAGGATCCTAGAGGGCTAACTTGATAGTAGATATTTTTCTGTGTATCAATCCCTTACACCATTATCATGATCATTGTTGTATGTAAAGTTATCAATCCAAATGGGTGTAACTACAAGAAAACAGAGAGAATTATGACGGACGTTCTGACGGCTAAACATCCGTCAATAATAAGTGACGGATTATTGACGGATTTCTGACAGCCATCGTCCATTAAAAATTCCGTCAGTAATTACTGACGGATTTTAGTCTGTCAGTAATTACTGACAGATATTTGACGAGTTTCTGACGGTATATTATTGGCGGATATCTCCATCAGTAATCCGTCAAAATATCTGTCAGTTTATATAACCGGTACAAAATAGCCGTTTGAAGCCGTTGGCAACAGAAATATTGGGACTTACTGACGGCTAAATATGTCACTAATCCGTCAGATAGGTATTCTATATAAACCAGGGGCTTCATTCTCAATTCACAACATCACAAACAATCTTAAAACAATGTGTACTCCATATTTTCGATCTGGGATGGATGGTGAACGGATGAATGAAGACACAAACCTTTTAAACGATGAATATGCACGTGGCGTTTACGAATTTATGGCGATCGCATGTCAACAACCACAAGCACAAAGTAGTCGTAAGTTAAAATGTCCATGCACTTTATGTTGGAATTCTCATAATATCAGGATAGATTTAGTATGAAATCTTTTGTACTGCAATGGATTTATGCTAGGGTATAAGATTTGGTATTTACATAGAGAAAGACCTTATGATGTTGGTAGTAGTAGCCCTAGCGAACCATTGGCCGATAGGATAGAGGAACATAGAACGGAATTAGGTTTTGGGGCACCTACAGTTCAAATGGTGAATGATGTGTATAGAGAAACTATAGAAAAGGCGCAGGTTTCAAATGAAGAACCTAATTTAGAAGCAAGACGGTTTTTTGGTATGTTAGATGCAGCAAATCAACCATTATATAAAGGACGTAGAGATGGTCATTCGCCTTTATCCTCTACAAGTAGGTTGATGGGGATACAAACAAATTATCATTTGGTCGAGGATTGTGTTGATGCAATTGTGAAGTTTGTGAGAGATGTCTTGCCAGAGGGTAACACTGCTCCTGGTTCATATTACGAGATACAAAAACTTGTGAAGGGGCTTGGATTTCCGTATGAGGTTATAGATGTGTGCATCGACAACTGTATGATCTATTGGAGACGCGATGAAGAGGATGTGGTATTTTCCACTAACATATAGGTTGAAGAGGTTGTATCAGTCTCAGAGAACAGCTGCGGCAATGAGATGGCATGCTGAGCATAGATTTGATGGAAAGATTACACATCCTTCTGATGTAGATGCTTGGCGTCATTTTTAGACAACATATCCGGATTTTGCATACGAGAAACGTAACGTTTATCTTTGATTAAGTACAGATGGAGTCAGCCATTTTGGGAAGCATGGTAGACAATACTCTCTGTGGCCAGTAATACTGACACCTTACAACTTGCTGCCATCTTTGTGTATGAACCGAGAGTTTCTATTTCTCCCAATGCTTGTACCTGGGCCGGATCATCCGAAACGAGCGCTTGACATGTTTTTGCAACCATTAATATATGAGTTGTACATGTTTTAGGAACATGGGGAAGAGGTCTATGATGTGTCGCTACAAAATTTTTTTAAGATGCATGCGGTCCTTATGTGGACTATAAGAGATTTCGCAACGTATGGAATGTTATCTGGATGGACAACTCACATGAAACTAGCATGTCCATATTGTACCGATGACACCAACTTTTTCCAGCTGAAGAATGGAAAAAAACATGTTGGTTTGATTGTCATCGAAGGTTTTTTCCCCAAAATCATCCATATCGTCGATCAACTACGTTATTCACGGAGAAAAGATGTGTTGAAGGTCCACCACCTGAATATGAAGGCACTGAGCTATTAAACCAAATGTGTGGATTTGGTGTTTATAGTACCAATGATGCTAATGTTGGTGGGAACGGACATGAAAATGTCTATGGGTCAGGAGAGAATCATAATTGGCACAAGAAAAGTATATTCTGGGATTTGCCTTATTGGGAAACTCATTTGTTGCGACATAACCTAGATGTGATGCACATTGAGAAAAATTTCTTTGACAACATAATGAACACTATTGTAAATGTGTAAGGGAAGACGAAGGACAATCTGAAGTCTATATTAGACTTGCTTGATATTTGTTGTCGACCTGAGCTTCACATCACAGAAGATGGAACGTGTCCAATTCCAGCGTTTAGGCTATCTAAGGATGCAAAGGATGAGTTCTTCGACTGGATAATTCATAGGATCAAATTCCCCAATGGGTATGCCTCAAATATGAGGAATTATGTTGATATCAAGGAAGGCAAGTTCATTGGAATGAAGAGCCATGATTGTCATGTAATGGTGCAACGCCTTTCTCCATTTGCATTTACATATCTCCTACCAAAAAATGTCCACGAGGCCATTGCAGGTATTTACTTTGTTGATTGTGTGAAATTACTTTATGTTGTAATTATCTAATACTTAAATGGTTTTTGAATTTACAGCGGTTGGGGCTTTCTTCCGCGACCTTAGCCGTAGGACACTTACCGTTGACGGTCTTTCCACTTTGCAGGATAACATACCGATCATCCTTTGCAACATGGAGAAAATTTTTCCACCGTCATTCTTTGATGTTATGGAACATATTTTGATCCATCTTCCTCTAGAAGCATCACTAGGAAGACCAGTTCAGTATCGGTGGATGTATCCTTTCAAAAGGTACATGTTCCACTTGAAGAAGAAGGTGAAAAATCAGGCAAAAGTTGAGGGTTCAATTGTCGCACAAAGCATCAATGAAGAAGCTGCAAATTTTGTAGAGTATTATTTTCCAAGAGATGTCCAAAAAAAGAGCCGAAGAACCTCTCGACATGATGATTGTGGTCAACATGCTATGTATCATGTTTATGTCCCAAATGTGTTTCAGCAAATTGGTCGACTTAGCGGAAATGGCAAGACTCGCCGGCTTACACAACATGAGTGGATACACCTCCATATGTATATCCTCACTAATTTCGAAGAAATTTTGGAGTTCGAAAGGTAAACATTTACACATTGATATTAAAAATTTTAGTCACTTAATTCTTTACAAATCTTGTACTTATTCAAACTATTTAGGATCTACATTGCACTTATCCGGGAATACTTTCATGATAAATCTGAAGAGGAATTACAAGCTCATAAACAACTTGATTTCCAAAACTGGCTACCACATTTTATAAGTGTTCCATAAAATGAAGTTAAGTTAAGATTTTATAAGTGTTGGTTTATCTCTAACGTTTACAAATATAGGTTAGAAGTGAGGTCTCCATTAGTCCCATATTTCCATCTTGGTTGCTTGAAATTGTGAATGGGCCGACCAAAAATGTTACGTCCTACCCGAGGTATTGTACAAGAGGATACGCCTTCAAGGTTCACCAATCAGATAGTGGAATGATGACATTGGACTATGGTATATCGTCTAGTTCTAGTGATGTGGTGTACTAAGGACTTCTTCGTGAAATATTGGAGGTCTAATACCCCGGGATATTGAACTTGCGATGCGTTGTCTTTTTTGTGACTGGTATGATCCGACCGATGGTAAGGATGCCAAAGTAGACCAATTTGGTGTCACTTTGATACATTCGCGGAGAAAATTGGGAACATACGATCCCTTCATTCTCGCTTCACAAGCGGATCAGGTATACCATTTTTTTAACATGAGTTATATTTTTGATCTTCATTATATGTAGGTATCTTACATTAAGTACCCACGCTTAAGTCACCAGAACGATCCTTGGTTAACGGTCACGCAAGTAAATCCTAGAAGTGTCATAGAAGGAGTTTCACAACAGGATTCTCTACAACCGATTGGGGATGGTGTACTAGCACCGATACCACCTTCTATGGATGTTAATCTTGTCGTCAATTTCACGGTGTTCGATGATCTCAATGTGGTTTTACATGACGTAGACGATGGCTCGGGTGACGAATTTGCTTCAGACACAGATTCTTCACCATCAGATTATTCATCATCATCTTCTTAGTATATTCGACATTTTATTTTTCAAAGTGGACATTTTCTGTAATATTTATGAATGTACAACTTATTTATAACTTCTTCTTAGTAGATTCGACATCATCTTCTTATAGATTTGACATTTTTAACACTAAATGTCAAAGTGGACAAAATTATGAACTAATAACATAATTATAAACAAGTGACAATTTGAGAACTTAATATATATATATTAATAAAAAAAATTAAAAACCACATTACTGACGGCTAACTGACGGATAGTGGAATACCCGTCAGTTATCCGTCAGTTAGCCGTCAGTTACCTCATATAGGGTTTAGGGATTTCTAATGCAATTTTATGAATTTTGCACTATAGGTTAAAAGTTAAAACACTCTATAATACTCTAAAAGGCTTAGACTTATTCAATCGAGAGTTAAAAACAAAAGTTGATAGTAAATTACATTGAAACCATTATGAACGAAACTAATCATAACCTTATAAGACGTTTATCGATATAGTTTTCAATTTCTAAATGCAAAAACCAATTTATCAATTTCGCGATTATATCAGTGCATTATGATATTGATTACATAATCATTTAGTGGGTTATATAACCGTAACAACACATTTGTAGAACCATACCATAAACAAATCCCCAAACCCTATATACTATAACTGACGGCTAACTGACGGATAGTGGAATACCCGTCAGTTATCCGTCAGTAATATAACTGACGGCAAACTAACGGGTACATGCATGCCATCAGTTATCCGTCAGTTATTTATGACGGATAACTGACGGCTACCCTAAATTTACCGCGTTTTCAAGTCCCAAAAAATTTGGTGAAATTTTTCGAATTTAATTTATCTAGAGTGATGGAAGAATATTATGGTTTTAAGGAAAAAACCAGAAGCTTCTTCATTTTTCACGCGAAACCTCCGGCGATATTAGGCAATTTCCGGTGACTTGGCGATTTCCAGCCACCAAGAGATGTCTAACACCCAAAACATCCCATCTTTGTAAGTGTTTACTTGAGTTATGTATTTTTAGGTTAGATTTAGGAGTTGGAATCATTTGATTAGGGTTTTGAAATTTTGGGTATTTCATAGATTTTAGGAGTTGGAATCATTTGATTAGGGTTTTGGTGCATTGTTTTGAGATTATAAATCTAATTTTCTAAGTTTGTTGGATGATTTTGATAATTTTAAAAGTTTGGAATTTTAACTGATTTTGTGAATTTTTTGGGGCTGTTTTCGTACTTTTGTTAATGGGTTGTCATTCTAATTGTAAAAACGTTTGGGGTTTCTAAATGTAATTTAAAAAGGTTTTTGGTTGTTAATGTAATTTAAATTTTTTTGGGTTTTAAATGTAATTTTAAAAAGTTTTTTATTTAAGATGTAATTTATACAGATTTTTGGGTTTTAAATGTTATTTTTAAAAAATAGGTTGTAAATGTAATTTAGAAAAGTTTTTGATTCTAAATGTAATTTTAAAAATATTTTTGGTTTTAAATGTAATTTAAAAAAGGTTTTGATTGTAAATGTGATTTAAAAAGATTTTGGGTTTTAAATGTAATTTAAAAAGTTTTTGGGTTGTAAATGTAATTTTGAAAAGATTTTGATTCTAAATGTAATTTTAAAAATATTTTCGTTTTTAAATGTAGTTTAATTTTTTTTTTGATTGTAAATGTGATTTAAAAAGATTATGGGTTTTAAATGTAATTTAAAAATTTAAAAAGTTTTTGGGTTGTAAATGTAATTTAAAATTATTTTGTGCTTCAACGTAATTTAAACAAGTTCTTGATTGTAAATGTGATTTAAAAAGATTTTGGGTTTTAAATGTAATTTAAAAAGTTTTTGGGTTGTAAATGTAAATTTAAAAAGTTATTGATTGTAAATGTAATTTTTAAACTTTAGTGTTATTAATGTGATTTTCAAAGTTTAGGAGTTGCAAATGTAATTTAAAAATATTTAGGGTTGTAAATGTAAATTTTATAAGTTTGGGTTTTAGTTGTAAATATTAAAAGTTTAGGTTTCATTCTTAATTTAAATCATAACTTTTAAAATTTTTCTTACTTTACAAAATTGAAAATAATACTTAACGAATAAATTTTATAGCCATTAAATACTAACGATACATTAAAATTAACGTAATTTCAGCAATTACGCTTCATATTATGTGCCAAGGCTCGGCATATCTGACGGATCGGGAGGGTCGGGTTCGATGTCCTCTCCCATCACCCCTTCTTCTCAGCCGGGTACTCATATTCCGGAAACTGAGTTTCTGGGACATAAGATTCCGATTCCTCCGGGACCTCAGGTTTCTCTGATTCCTCCGGTGCATATGCCACTGGAGGAACTACTTGTGAAACCTGGGAGGGAGGGGTTGAGGTTACTAGATCCCCAACTCACAGACGGGGCTACGTGGTTCGGTCCCTCGGACAACGAGATGACCAAATGCATCATGAGAATGATGCATAGTCTCCTAAACAAACCGTATAAGAAGTTCGTTTTGATGCCTGAAGAAGATAAAGAGAAGTGGTTGCGGCACTTTGCGATAATTATTTTCTAATATGTTTATACTAATTAACAACAATTACAAACATTATCTAACTAATTTAAACATTTGTATACGAAGGCGACCCGAGTCTACAGCAGCCACTTCTACTCCTGGAAGAACATGTGGAAGAAACAAGGAAAGAAGGCGAAGGAGATGCCCGAGCCGCTTTTCGACGACCTTGTTCAGTATTGGTCTCAATCCAAGACTATGGAAGTCTCCTCGACCAACAAGAAGAACCGTTACAGCACCCGCAACGATTTAGGCACTGCGACCACATACTTAGGTGCTAAGAGTAGCGTTACTCGTGATCAGGACCTGGTAAGAAAACACATACACTTTAGTTATTTTTAAACTTTAATCTAATTATAAACCTAATCTATAACTTTAAACATTTAAACAGACTCGGAAGTTGGGGTGGCGACCGACCCCGCTTGAGCATATGGAGGATATTCACACGAACAAAAAGACAGGACATGTTCAAGATCCCGTAGCTAAAGATGTGTTTGAGACGACCAAGAAGATTATAGACGACATGCGGGTAACTCAGCAGACACCCGAGGGTGAGGATATCCCTCTTGACACGCGGTACGAGGTTATGACCGAGGTAAGTTTTTATATAAGTTAAATTTTTAAATCTTTCATTATTTCTATGTCTAATATATAATTTGGTTTTTTTAGACGATGAAGAAGTCGAAAGGGCGCGTGTACGGACTAGGGAACATGGCCTGATATTGTCTACCAGGATCCCGAGGAGTGAGAGATCCAATCAAAGACGAGGAGATGTGGCGAAAAGAGGCTGAAGTGGATACCCTGAAGAAAACGGTAGAAGATTTGGTGACCGCGCGTCAAGAGATTAGAGCCGGTTGGCGAAGATGCAAGAGACGATGGACGCGATATTATGACGGCTTGGTCCATAGTAGTTTCGTTTATTTTATTTTTTTGTAATTTGAAATACTTTTATTAATATAATTTTGTTATTTTATAAAATTTTATAAATATTTTTCAATTTTATTAAAAATAATTTTATTATTATTCAAAACAATAACATAAATATAAATTATTAAATATTTTTTCTTAAAAATATTTAATTTCAAATCCGTCAATAGCCCGTCAGTAATAACTAATAGACTATTGACGGATACAAACTGACGGATACATTCTGACAGATACGTCCGTCAATAAACTGTCACTAATTCTCCGTCAATAGTTCGTGAGTTATTACTGACGGACTATTGACGGATAATTATTGACAAATATATCCATTACAAATTTCGTCAGTAATATTATGTCAGTAATTTGTCAGTAATTACTGATGGATTACTGACAGATATTCATTACTGACGCTCCAAAACTGACGGACACATTCCGTCAGATAACCGTCAAAAATAGTTGTTTCTGACGGGCAATTGACAGAATTGTCCGTCACTTATGGCCTGTTTTCTTGTAGTGTGTGTACTAGCATACTAGATGCAATGGATGCTTCTAAGTCAAGAAAATATGAAAATGGGGGTTTCTAACAAGTCCTAGTGAAAACATAATGCAAGGAACTTAAAAGCATATCAGAAACAAAAATACATAAGAAGTTTAAAAGGGTAAAGGGTAAAAACAGAGAAAAAGCAGAGAAGATAGAGGTGAAATCAAGTGTAAAGCAGTTCCCGAGGACAAGGGTAATTGACTAGAGATCTATCCCAATCTACCTACACACCTAACATACCTCAAACAATGAGCTATCCCTAACTCCCGTTAACGGTAACCTAGAAGGCATGAAGAACCAACCTACTAAAGCTAATAAGCCCCTAAACATCTAACTCCTTAGGCTAAGATGCAGATCCTAAGCATTTAACTCGTTACGCTAGGATGAACAAATCTCAGAAATCACCATGATCAGGCATTCCATTGAACACTTTTCGGGTGCTGGAATGCCCAAAATCAGATTTTGATTGGCGTGAAAGAAAGCAGCATTAAGCACAATAAAATAGAAGGGATCTATATGCAAACAAGGTTAGGTGCTAAGGTAAGATCAGAACATCAACTCTAGTCTACCCCATCCTCAGGAACTTCAGGAAACTACTAACTACTCATGGGTATGAAAGAAGGAAAAACAGAAATCATAACTTCAAAGGCAAACATGATGATCAAAGGTTAAACTATGAAGAATAGCAAGAACAACAAGAACTCAAACCCTGAAAATAAGAACATCAATGAAACAGTAACCAACCCAGAAAATGATCAAAGCTAAAACAGAAGATTAAAATAAAAAACAGAAGATCAACATGCACCAGATAGACAACAACCTTAAACTAAACAGGAAAGTAAAAGAAAACAGTAGATTAGCATAAAACTTAAAGGATTCTGGGTTTTTACACCAAGAACACTAAGAACAACAAAAGAAAAAGAGGGAAAAAAACCTAAAATGGCAACAAAAAATAGAACTTGCTAAAAAGGAGGCGCTTTAGGGCTTCTATAGTGCTTAGGAAAAGACCTAACACGCACAAAAGACAAAATACAATCATTGGCTTGGGTCTTGGGTCAGGTCCATTCCAGATTTGAGCTGGTCGGGTTGGAGCATGTTTGGCTCTAGCTAAGAAGCGTATGAGATCGAGCCGCAATTGAGGCCAAGATAGAGATCAAGCCAAAAAGAGAGAGATCGGTCTGGGTGTGAAAATGGATCGATCCGCAGTTGAGGCTGGCTCGACCTTTGGATCGATCCAGGCCTTGTGCTGTATCGAGCCAAAGGGTTGAGCTGGATCGAGCCGTGGCCGAGATGTGGGTTGTTGTGGATCGATCTAGGTGTTGAGGTGGATCGAGCCGAGTTGAAGTTGGATCGATGTGAAGCTTTGGCCGGGGTCAAGGTGAGTTAGGAGCTGGATCGAGCCGGATGTTGAGATGGATCGATCTGATGGTGAAGTTGGATCGATCCGATGGTGGAGCTGGATCGATTCGATGGTGAAGCTGGATCGATCCGCGTTGAAGTTGGCTCGTCCTTTGGATCGATCTGGGCCTTATGTTGGTCCATTCCACACATTTTCCTTTCCTCTTCTGAATTTTCACAAATCATCCTGAAAGCTCTGAAACATCTCCAAAATGCGTGCACATACGAATACTAATCCAAAAATCCCTAACAATCACAAACTTGCTAATAACAACTATTAATGTGATATATGCACACATAAAAGACCTGAAAATTGATGCTAAATGACTCATAAAAACCATGAAAATACAGAGACATCAATTCCCACAAACTAAATCCTTGCTTGCCCTCAAGCAAATAATTCAGAAGTCGGAGAGTAAGGTTTGAAATTGGGAACTCATAACCAAAACATGCTGCTAACACAGGTAATATTAATGTCTTGGTTACTAGTTCTATAATACAGTTCTAAGCTCATCCTACTTAAAAACCTTAGCCATACTCATCACAGTTTATCACAAACCAATTCCAACTTCCATAATGTATTCAAATTCGTTTGCCCCTTTAACATTCATTAATCAGGAACCATGGATCAAGTTATGTGCTTTCAATGAACTCATTTGGTCAAGGACATGTTAAGGAGTAAAGATGACCCATTCTTGCAATAGTTAATGATTCATAATAAGGGTTCTCTCAAAAGGGAATGAGATTTAGGAGAAGGCTAAAGGTAGGAACACTTAGATGCATACAAAAATAGAACCCCATCTACCCAATGCTAATGAAACATAAGTTTTCTGATTCTACCCAGTAAGAAGTCCTAAATCTATCCTTTGAGACTTGAAGTGATCCAATTATTCATACATTCCCCTTTTTCATCTTTTCTTTAGTTACACTTAGGAGAGACTTCTTTCTTAAATGGTTGCTAGCTGTTTCAGGAACTTATTTACTTAAACACTTATGGCCTTTGACCTTTTCATTTATACTATCCTTCTGGGTTTTACCCTTTTGAATTCATTGTTACATACTTTTCTTAATCTGCACTAGCCATACTTCTTTTGCATACCAGTGTTCCCCCAAACTTTCTACTAGCATATTCTGATTCTTTTTCCATTGCTCTCCTAAGGTTCTTACTTAACATTTTCTTTTTACCAACTACCAATACCCTTTCATTCATTTCCACCCAAACCAACATCCAAAAATGAATCCCACCTAGTCCTATCTAGTCCAAAAAGCATGGACTAGAACTACATGAGACCCTATTCCTGTCAGTTCGAACCTAACACATTCTACCAAGCTCATTCCATAAAATACCTGCCACTCAGTAGTAAATTCAGGGTTTGAAAGAAGGCAAGGTTCAAGGGTGGGGATTCTACTTGGGTTAACAAGAGTGGTAAAAGGTAGAAGATAACCCAAATATGTATATACTATCCATGAGTTCATATTCAACACACAAACATGATAATTACACATTCAAATTCCAAGTTCTAATTGATAGGAGCAAACTTCAAACTACAACATGCTTCAGGAGATAAATGAAAATGCAAGTTCACATTCCAAGCAAGGTGCAGTTTTACTTCAGACAATTCCAGGATGCATTAGACAACTAATAACCACGGCACTAATATTTTCTGAGAAAACAACATGCTTACAAGGTTATCATCTTCCTAGTTCCCTATGCATATGCAACTACATGAAATTTCAACATCCTATATGCAACTACATGAAATGCAACTACAATGACACTATGTTTTTGAAGGAAACTTTTCAAAAAATTTTCAAAATTTTATGGTTTTTACATGCTAATAGATGCTATGTATGCTATGCAAAGATGGAGACAAAAGAAAAAACAAGGAAAATTTCATTAGATAGCAGTCCCCTGAATCCTCCCCAAACCTGAATTACACAGTCTCTATGTAACCCAAACTCGAAGGTGGAGGAAGGAAGTGAAAGCATAAACACAAAAAAACATGCATAAACAAGAAACATAAACAGATGGAGGTGCAGTAGATCATACAATGGTTGTTTGGAGATGACTTCAGTTATCTGGAGTGTGGATGTTGGACGATTCTTCGAAAGACAGAGATTGGAAAGGTTGTCTGAGCATGATTCAAAGTATGGCACTTGGTTGACGATGGCTTGATCAGTGGAGTAATCATGGTTGGACATGATGTTCTCGCTCCTCTTGAGAGACGTTCTTCTTCTTCTTTTATTCGGGAGTAAGATGATCCCCTTGGTGTCGCTTGTTCTCTTGAATTGGTAGCAGAACTGTTCATCTATCCTCCCCACTATGAATTGAATGTCCTTCAAATGATCGTAGTCCAATCCTTCCGAGGTAGACGTGGGTATCCTGAAGGATAGGAGTGATCCATCCTCCTACTCTTATTTGAGGCGCTCCCCCTTTTTGTGACATCCAAGTGAGACCTTGAAATTTTAACAATTATCCGAGAAATAGCTTAAGAGAACAAGGTCTCTTTTCGTAGAGGGTGGTGAACAAGGATTCGTCTTGCAGAACACTACAAACGTGTTAGGTAATGCCTAAACTCAAGCATTTCATCTCTTCCCCAAAGATGTAGCTTGTATCTCGCCTCGTAAAGGTAGAGTTTGTGGGGATTTGGTGCACGCAACGGATTTTCGGGTGGCAGACAAGGGAACTCTTGGTTTTCCCGGCCTTAAATCCCTTGGATCCAATTATGCTCCAAATGAGACCAATCTCATTCGGAGTATCTTCAAATTTTGCCGGTTGAGATCTCATAGCGTGAAAACCGTAGATATGTTCCAACTCACTGAAAATGATTGTGTGGGTTTTCCCGTAGAGATCTTTGAAGGTTATAAACTCTCCCTTGCTTCTATCGTATCCGCTCTCGTTGATGTATCTCACTTTTAGGGAGGCAAGGAACATACACGTCGGTTGTTGATAGGCCGAGGGTGTTCTTCACTTGCTCTAAGATCCCGAGACTTCTCAAGATTTCTTCATCTAGGAATGTTGATCCCGTGAACTCGGCATGCATCAGGGCTTGGTAAACGTCTAAGTCTGAAGGTCCGCTTGACATGGTGGCACCTGAAAGAGCAATAAACCATTTGGGAAAATCAACAACTTTTCAACAGATGACAGTTCCTACCACTTAACAAATACAAGTTTCACACACTCATCATGCATAACTCTTAAATCACACTTTTATTTCCTTAAGAATTTGCAACAGATTTCGAATTTATTTGATTGTAAAATGAGGTAAGCATAACTTTCAGGAGTAGAAATCCGAATTCAAGTAGAAGACAAGTTCGAACCAAATTTTTCAGTAGTCTAGGAAAAAAAAATATCATAAAAGTTTAGAAATGATAGAACGGAAACTGAATTGAAGATGCTTAAAGGTTTGATGAGTTCTTGAGCTCAAATCTTCAGGAAAACGATTTAAAACCAAAGATTTTCGGTAGTGTGAAAGTTACTGGAGCTATGATGAAGGAGAGAGATGGATATACTACCTTAAATAGAGTGGATGGCTTGAATTTTTGTGGTTGAGAGGGGTTGTGGATGTTTGTGGTGGAGGAGTAAAGTAGTGGTTTGTGGAAAAGGATTAAAGTAGAGGTTTGTGGAGGAGGGTTAAAGTAGAAGCAGTGAGGGTGATGGAAGTGATGTTTGGAAGCTTGATGAGAATTTAGCGTGGCTCAATCTCAGTGTGGAAAATGCGGCTTGATCACCGTTGGCGGCCATGGCTCGATTGTTGTGAACGTGTGGCTCGAGCACATGATGAGAATTGGCTCGATCGGACCATGATGGGTGGATCGATCCGGATTTCAGCGTGGCTTGATTGGACCGTGATGGGTGGATCGATCCGGATTTCAGCGTGGCTCGATCATGGTCCTAAAATGACTTTATATTCCCTTGAGATCGGCTCGAGTAAAAACTTGGGATAATCCATTCCTTTGGATCTCTTACTTTTAAAAGCTCCAAGCATAGTACCTAAGACACCAAAACTAGATTGAACTAAAATGTATTAGATGAAGTACTTGAAATAAAAATAACTTTGATATTGAATATATACAAAGATAGACATGGGACTTCCTCCCAAGTGAGCTTGTTTATAGTCACTAAGCTTGACTTTCTGTTTTTAAGATTAGTGCCCCGGAGATGGTTCCCCAAGGAGAACCGAGGTCTCTTATGAGATTGTCCTATCTGCCAAGTATGGTTTCACTTGTTGTCCATTCATTGTGAATTCATTCCCATTTTTTCCAATCAAAGTAATAGCTCAATATGATAGAAATTCTTTAACAGAGAATGACCCAGACCACCTGGATTTGAGCTTTCCTGGGAACAGCTTCAGCCTTGAGTTGAATAAAAGGACTTGGTCACCAGCGTTGATTTCCTTCACTAGGATCTTTTTTTCATGAAACGCCTTGGTTCTCTCCTTGTATATTTTGGAACTCTCATAAGCATTGAGTTTGACCTCCTCCAGTTCATGTAGGTCTATTTCCCTTTTCTCTTGAGCTGTTTTGAGATCAAAGTTAGGAGTTTAGTTGCCCAGAGTGCCTTATATTCTACTTCAACTGGCAACTGGCATGCCTTCCCATAGAGTAGTTGAAATGGTGTTCGTCCTATTGGCGTCTTAATAGTTGTTCTGTATGCCCATAGTGCGTCATCTAGATCTATCGACCAATCTCTCCTGGAGGTTCTAACAACCTTTGCTAAAATTTCCTTGATCTGCCTGTTTGATACTTCAACCTATCCACTCATTTGTGGATGATAAGATGTTGCTACTTTATGCTTCACTCCATACCTCTTCAGCAGATTTTCAAAAACCTTGTTTATGAAGTGAGAACCTCCATCACTGATTACTACCCTTGGAACCCCAAATCTTGGGGGAAAATTATGTTTTTGAAAAGCTTCAGAACCACCTTTGCATTGTTGGTTGGACTAGCAATCGCTTCTACCCATTTGGAGACGTAGTCGACAGCTACTAGAGTATATAGCTCTTACCAAAAGATGGGGGTTTGATTGGTTCCATGAAGTCAATTCCCCAAACGTCGAACACTTCAAGCTCTAATATTGGATTATGGGGCATCTCATTTCTTCTCCCAATGTTTGCTTCTCTCTGACATGGGTCGCACATAGAGATGAAACCATGTGTGTCCTTAAACAGTGTCGGCCACCACAGACTAGCCTGCAAGATCTTCAAAACAGTCTTGAATGTTGCAAAGTGTCCTCCATAAGAAGAACCATGACAATGTTCCAAAATCCCTTTCACTTCATCTTCAACTACACACATCCTGAATAATCCATCTGGATCTCTTTTGTAAAGATAAGGGTCATCCCAATAGTAGTGATTTACATCACGCAAGAACTTCCTCTTTCTATATTCGTCGAAATCTTCAAGAACTGTTCCACAGACCTTCTAGTTAACTAAGTCTGCAAATGATGGTGCTGCTTTTGTGGTCACTACTTCATTTTCTAAAAGTGCACATGCATGGATTATCATGAGTTATTCTTCAGGCATATAGTCATCAATTGGAATGAGTCGTCAATCCTCATTTTTGACAAGTGATATGCTACTCCATTTTCAATACCTTTCTTATCCACTATCTCCATGTAAAACTCTTGGAATAAGAGAATCCATCTCAACAGTCTCGGTTTAGTGTACTTCTTCGCATTGATATGCCTTAGTGCAACGTGATCAGTATAAACTATCACCTTCGAACCAACCAAGTAGCTTCTGAATTTTTCAAATGCGAAGACTACCGCTAGCAACTCCTTCTCTGTTGTGGCATACTTTTCCTGAGCATCATCCATGGTCCTACTAGCATAATAGATGACGTGCACCTTTTTATCAATCTTCTGCCCCAAGATAGCTCCAACTACATAGTATGAGGCGTCGCACATGAGGAGAAAGAAGAGCCGTACACGGAGAAATCATCCATGACACCTCAACTATCTCCTCGATTAAATCCGAGAAGATTGAAGTTATACACCTCTGAAAGGTGACATGTGCTTTGCAAAGGCCAAACGGCATCCTTTTATATGCAAAAGTACCGTAAGGGCATGTGAATGTGGTCTTTTCCTATTCTTGAGGGTGAATAGGGATATGGAAAATCCACTTAACCATCAAGGAAAAAGTAATAGGGATGGTTGGCTAGGCGTTCTAACATTTGGTTAATGAAGGGTAATGGGAAATGATATTTTCTAGATGTTGCATTCAACTTCCCGTAGTCAATGCACATCCTATGTCCAGTGCACGATGAACTAGTGATATCTAAGTACTATCTGAGATAGGATAGATAACACCAATATCCAATAGTTTAAGGATTTCCTTTTTACCACTTCTTTTAGATTAGGGTTTAGTCTTATTTGGGGTTCAATGCTAGAGTAGGATTCATTTTCAAGATTGATTTTATGAGTACATAGACTAGGTGATATTCCTTTAATGTCATCCAATGAATACCATATAGCTCTCCTAAACTTCCTCAATTCAGTCAACAGCAAATTTAGCTCATCATCACTAAGTTCATCATTTACTATGACATGATATGTTGAGTTAGGTCCAAGAAAAGCGTACCTTAGTCCTTTGGGAAGTGGTTTCAATTCCAGATATGGTGCCTTGAGTTCAGACCAGTTCTCAGATATTGTAGAATCCATTTGTGCTTGGACTAGTGTTTGACTTGGTTTCCGCTCGAATCCAATCTCTTCAGCAGCTGAGAAGACTTGTCTTTCTGAACCTCGGATATCTTCGAATGGTTCTTCGGGCTCCAATGATACATGTGAATCCAATATCATTTCGTACCCCAGAATTTCACCACGTAGATACTCTTTATCCCCATTCTCGGTCAATACGATTTGGAGGTGATCCTCCTGATTAATCTCTTCCAAGAGTTCATCATCAAGTTGATCCATCTTTTCTACATAGAAAATCTCTTCTTCAGCAACATGTTTCTTCATCACTTCTTGAATGTCGAAAGTCATCTTCGGCTCCTTACCCATATTGAGCTGAATTTTTCCTTTTTGAACGTCAATAACAGCTCCAGCAGTATCCAAGAATGGTCTTCCCAAAATTAGAGGATCTCTGGGTTCCTCAGTCATGTCTTAAACCACGAAGTCATTTGGGATTTCAATCACTCCAACCTTTACAGGTAAATCTTCAAGGATTCCATGTGGAATTCGCACTGATCGGTCTGCAAGTACCAGAGATATATTGCAGGGTTTGAAATTGCTGAAACTTAACTTCCTTGCAACTGATAGAGGCATAAGACTTATTGAAGCTCCTAGGTCGCATAAGCATTTTTCAAAGGACAAGGGACCTAGTAAACAAGGTAAAGTAAATGATCCTGGATCTACTAGCTTCTTTGGGATTGAAACCCTTGTGATGATCGCACTACATTCTTTACTTAGAACCACCATTCCCTGAATCTCTTTTCCTCTCTTGGTGATAGCATCCTTCAGGAACTTCTTGTATGGAGGCATCAAAGTGATTGCGTCAAGAAGAGGCTCTTTGATTTCAGTGTCCTTCATATATTTCTCAAAAACGTTTTTGTACTTCGCCATGATTTCTTTCTTGAATCTAGAAGGGAAAGGAAACCTTGGTACGTATGGGGGTGGTATGAAGGGTGTATCCTTCTTTTGCGTTACAGATGGTTGCTTAGCAGGAGGTGGTTTGGTGATCAAAAATGATGGTGGTTGCAATGGTTTATGAGAATCAATTATTGCAGGTTCTTTTTCTTCAGCTTCTTTTAAACACAATCCCCCCCCAACTAGATCAACACTGTCCTCAGTGATAAGAACATTCATTCGTGGTGGTAACTCCTTACCATTTTGTAGGGTGCTTGCGTTCACATGAGCAACATCATGGTGGTGTAGAACATACTTACCTTGCAGTTTACCAGATGAGGACGTAGAGGTGGAGGTAGTCTTGCTTTTTAGGAAGCGACTCTGGAGGTAAGTGCTTCAATCTTTGCATATATGTCATTGAAAGAAGAGTCCAACCGATTGTGAAGTTTACCAAACCGTTTTGATGTCTCCATAACACTAGTGGCCTGACCGTGCAGAAGTTGTTGTAACATTGCTTCAATGGGTGAAGATGTATCAGTAGGTAGTGTGGTAGGAGGAACAACAACCTGCTGGTTATGAGAACTACCCTGTTGTTGTGGATTTGGAAGGAAACCACGTTTGTGAGCATAGTCGATGAATGGTTAAAGATCCTTCTGAGGTAGCGTCGAGTACACTTGGTCTTGTGGGTTAGCGACATTGTTGCTTCTATAAGAAAGACCAGGGTTATTGGAGTAGTTGAAGAACCCTTTGTTATAACCACCTTGGTTCTTCACATAGCATATATCCTCTTGCTGGTTAACCTCCCAAGCTTGAATCTGAAGTTGTTCTTCATCAGTGATGAAGTGTACTTGATGTTGTTGACCCAGGAGTAGCCTGTCCAAATTCTCATTCAGTGCCTTTATCTTCTTCTTTGTGCTATCATCAGAAGCATAACCACCTCGAGGTGTTTAGTCATATTCTTCAATGTAGATCCCATCATACTGGGCAAGGTTTTCCACTAGCTCCCATCCTTCATCCACACTTTTGTTGAGGAAGTTCTCGTTGTTGGCTGTATCAAGCAACATCCTAATCTTAGGTAGAGCACCTCGATAGAGGGTGCTGAGGAGTGACGCTTTGCTGAATCCGTGATGGGGGTACTGCATTGTATAGTTCTTGAAGCGCTCCCATTCTTCAGAGAAGGTTTCAACATTCCTTTATGCGAAACCCGCGATATCATTCCTCAGGCGAGCTGTTCTAGAAGTAAGGAAGAACTTTGCAAGAAATGCTTTCTTGCGGGTATCCCAGGTGGTGATGGAGTTCCTAGAAAGCGAATTCTCTCATTGGTGTGCCTTCTCCCCCAAAGAGAATGGGAAGAGGCGTAGCTTGAAAGCATCCTCACTCACACCATTTATCTTTGTAAGGCTGCATAAGTGATCAAACTCGTTGAGGTGATCGAGTGAATCCTCCATCGGCAGACCATGGAACTTGTTCCTGTGCACCATTGCGATCAGACTATGCTTGACCTCGAAGTTGTTGTTTTGAAGTGCATGTGGATTGATTCCATATCGGATGGTGTGAGTATTGGGGTTGATTCCATCTCGTTCAGCGTTGTCTTCCATTTGTAAGTCCAACCGTCTTAAGTGCTCCAAACGTTCCTGTTCATGTCCTGCCCGAGAGTATTCACGTTCAAGAGCTCTGATATCTTCAACGATGGGGATTAAGTCTGTTGATCCTCTACTTCTCAGGTTCATACACTGCTAAGAAAGTACATGAAAAAAGCAAACAAAGGTAATCAGGTAAGTATGGTAGTAAAAGAAGCTTGATCTCAAAAGATCCAAAATCCAGAATGTAGTAAACAAACACCCAATCGGCAACAGCGCCAAATTGATAGTAGATATTTTTCAGTGTATCAATCCCTTGTACCACTGTCATGGTCATTGTAGTATGAAAGGTTATTAATCCAAATGGGTGTCTACTAGCAGACTAGATGCAATGGATGCTTCTAAGTGAAGAAAATATGAGAATGGGGGTTTCTAACAAGTCGTGAAAAGAGAATGCAAGGAACTAAAAAGCATAATATAAACAAAAATACATAAGAAGCTAAAAAGGGTAAAAGGTAAAAGGTAAAAACAGAGAAAAAACAGAGAAGGTAGATGTGAAATCAAGTGTAAATCAGTTCCTGAGGACAAGGGTAATCGACTAGAGATCTATCACACTCTACCTATGCACCTAACATACCTCAAAAAATGCTATCCCTAGACAGTAGATTCATATGCAACCAAGTCACATCCCTTGATAAATGGAATCAACCTAAGCAATCACCAGACCTACCTCCCGTTAACGGTACACTACCTAAAAGGCATGAAGAACCAACCTACTAAAGCCAAGAAGCCCCCTAAACATCTAACTCCTTAGGCTGAGATGCAGATCCTAAGAATCTAAGTCGTTATGCAAGGATGAGAAAATCTCTGAAATCACCATGATCAGGCATTCCATTGAATACTTTTCGAGTGCTGGGATGCTCAAGATCAGATTTGGTTGGCGTGAAAGAAACCAGTATTAAGCAAAATGAAACAGAAGGGATCTATATGCAAATAAGCTTAGTTGCTAAGGTAATATCAGACCATCAACCCTAGTCTACTCCATCCTTAGGAACTTAAGGAAACTACTCACTACTCATGGGTATGAAAGCAAGAAAAACAGAAATCATAACTTCAAAGCCAAACATGATGGTCAAAGGTTAAACTATGAAGAACAACAAGAACATCAAGAACTCAAACCCAGAAAATAAGAACATAATTGAAACAGTAACAAACCCAGAAAATGATCAAAGCTAAAACAAAAGATTAAAATGAAAAACAGAAGATCAACATGCACCAGATAGACAACAACCTTAAACTAAACAGGAAAGTAAAATAAAACAGTAGATTAGCATAAAACTTAAAGGATTCTGGGTTTTTACACCAAGAACACTAAGAAAAACAAAGGAAAAAGAGAGCAAAAGAAACCTAAGACAAAAACCTAAAATGGCAACAAAAAACAGAACTTGCTAAAAAGGAGGCGCTTTAGGGCTTATATAGTGTTTAGGAAAAGCCCTAAAATGCACAAAAGACAAATTACAATCATTGGCTTGGGTCTTGGGTCAGGTCCATTTCGGATTTGAGTTGGTCGGGTTGGAGCATGTATGGCTCGAGATGAGAAGCGTATGAGATCGAGCCGCAATTGAGGCCAAGATGGAGATTGAGCCGAAAAGATAGAGATCGGTCTGGGTGTGAAAATGGATCGATCCGCAGTTGAGGTTTGCTCGACCTTTGGATCGATCCGGGCCTTGTGTTGGATCGAGCCAAAGGGTTGAGACAGATCGAACCGTGGCGGAGATGTGGGTTGGTGTGGATCGATCAGGGTGTTGAGGTGGATCGAGCCGAGTTGAAGTTGGATCGCTGTGAAGATTTGGCCGGGGTCGAGGTGAGTTAGGAGCTGGATCGAGCCGGATGTTGAGCTGGATCGATCCGATGGTGAAGCTGGATCGATCCGATGGTGTAGCTGGATCGATCCGATGGTGAAGCTGGATCGATCCAATGGTGGAGCTGGATCGATCTGATGGTGAAGCTGGATCGATCCATGTTGAAGTTGGCTCATCCTTTGGATCGAGGCCTTGTGCTGGTCTATTCCACACATTTTCCTTTCCTCTTATGAATTTTCACAAGTCATCCTGAAAGCTCCCGAAAGTCCTGAAAAATCTCCAAAATGTGTGCATATGCGAATACTAATGCAAAACTCCCTAAAAATCACAAACTTGCTAATAACAACTATAAATGTGATATATACACACATAAAAGACCTCAAAATTGATGCTAAATGACTTCTAAAAACCATGAAAATACAGAGATATCATAACTCTGAGAAAAGGCTCGAAACAATGGATGCATCGATGGATGATGCGCGATGGATGAAAAACGGTGGATGAATTTTGATGGATGGAGAACGGTAGATACAGATCAGTGGATACATATCGGTGGATATAGATTGGTTGATACAGATTGGTAGATACATATTGGTGGATACATATCGATGGATACATATTGGTGGATACATAATGAAGGATGAAGAACGATGATGATGATAGATGTATGATGATCGATGGATGAAGGGTTATGAAGCTAGAATAGTGTGATGATGCAATTTAGGGGACTCGACTCAGTCACGTGTCATTTCTTGGACCGATGGATAGTATAAGTACTTGTAAGAACTCTGGATTTCTCAAATCAAAGAGTGAAAAAATCGATTGCACAAAGCTTTTCTCTAAAAATAATTCATTCAATTGAAAAGAGACGAGTCTCAACATAAGTAGGCGACAAAGGAAAAGAGCATTAGGATTTTCGACAATACCCAAAAATAACATGTAGTTCTCGAAATAAACAACAATAAGTCTAAAGTTACAAGTATAAACAACATAACATTTATTTTAAAATAAGTGTCTAAGACACTCGGCCAAGTAACTATTCTTTAACAACTTTGACGTAGTTATACGGTTCATCTCATTAAAAACCTTTGTGGAGAACCTCCTACCTACCAAAATTATCACCAAGGAAAAGAATACAAAACCACATCACTAGCTACTCATTCATAGCTACCTGGTTCTTCAGTAGGGCTGGCTTTGAAGATGTTGAACACGTCCAACGAAGCTTCAAGATCTGCCTAGATCATAGCATGAGTCGTCTTAGCTAGCTCCCTTGCTTTGGACCGGGTATTCCGTCCTTCAAGTTCTGGTTCAAGCTAAGGTTCCAGCTGTGGTTCAAGTGCAGGTTCCGGCTCTTCCTTTTTTGAGATGGCCACGATTATATCTTCTTCCCCCTCTTGAAGAGGATTCGTCCTCAAATCTGTATATGCAACATAAGGGATCAAGTCAGAAGCATTGAATGAACTTGAGATTTGATACTTCCCTTTTAGGTCAAGATGGTAAGTATTGTAGTTGATTCTTTGGACAACTTCAAATGGTCCATCTACTTGTGGTATATCAGCTTGGATTTCCTCTCCTTGGGAAAACGATCTTCTTTGAGATGAATCCAGAAGAGATCTCCAACTTTGAAGACCATCTCCTTGCGGCCTTTGTTGGTGTGCTTCTCATACAACTTAGTCTTCTTCGCTATATTCTCCTTGGCCTTAGCATGTATCCTACAAATTTCTTCAGCTTTCTTCTTGCCATCCAAGCTGCATCTTTCACTTAGTGGCAAAGGGAACAAGTCTAAAGGTAATTGCATATTAAACCCTTATACAATTTTAAAAGGAGAAAATAAGGTAGAGAAATGCTTAGTGTGGTTGTATGCGAACTCAACATGTGGAAGACATTCTTTCCAAGACTTGAGATTGCTTCTCACCATGGCACATAAGAGAGTGGAAAGAGACTGGTTTATCACTTCGGTCTGTCCATCCGTCTGGGGATGACAAGTTTTCAAGAATGAAAGCTTTGTTCCTAGCTTGGCCCAAAGTGTGCGCCAAAAGTGGCTTAGGAACTTGTTGTCTCGGTCAGAATCAATGACTTGTGGCATTCCATGCAATCTCACTACTTCTCTGAAAACAAGTTGGCTACACTCACAACATTATTTGTCTTATGGATAGCTATAAACTGAGCCATCTTGATAAACTTGTGAACAACTATGAAAATTGTAGCTCTACCATTTCTTGTTAGAGGTAAGACAATCACAAATCCATAGAAATTTCAGTCCAAGGTTGAGAAGGGATAGGGAATGGAGTATGAAAACCGTAAGCTTGTACTTTACTCTTAGCCATCTTACACACGGCATACCTAGCACAAACCTTCTACATCTTTCTTCATGTTTGGCCAGTAAAAATGATCTTGTAGTCCAAGCAGAGTCTTTGTCACGCCAAAGTGTCCAAGTAGACTCTTTGTCACGCCAAAGTGTCCAGCTAAACCGCCTCCATGAGCTTCTCGGACAAGCAACTTTTGGGTTGAGCTATTAGGAATGCACAGCCGATTGCTAAAGAAAAGATATACGTCCTGTCTATGATATTTCTCAAAGGAAAACTTAGCACATTTCACATAAAACTCTTTAAAATAAGAATCAGAATCATACAAGTCTTTAATCATTTCGAATCCAATGAGTTTTGAAGAAAGTACTTAGATTAGAGTGTACCTTCGGGACAATGCATCTACAACTACATTGTCTTTACCTTTCTTATACTTTATGACGTAGGGGAAAGTCTCTATGAATTCCATCCAACGACCATGTCTTTTATTGAGCTTATGTTGTCCCTTCAGATGTTTCGAAGACTCATGGTCGGTGTGGATGACAAACTCTTTCGGCCTTAGATAATGTTGGCATGTCTGAAGAGCTCAGACTAGAGCATTAAGTTCCTTGTCATAAGTGGAATAGTTCAGAGTTGAGCCACCTAGTTTCTCGCTGAATTAAGCCACATGCTTCTTGTCTTGAGTCAAGACTGCACCTATACCTACACCAGAAGCATCGCATTCGATCTTAAAATTTTTCATAAAGTCAGGTAAAGAGAGTAAGGGGGAATTGATAAGCTTATGTTTCAAGGCTTGGAAAGCCTTTTCTTATGCATTTTCCCATTTGAACCAGATGTCTTTCTTGATCACTTCTATAAGTGGCGCAGCTATAGTGATGAAGTCTCGGAAAAAATGCTTGTAAAACCCAGCTAGACCGTGAAAGCTTCGGACTTTGCCTACGTTCTTTAGGCTCGGCCTGTCTTTAATGTCTTTAATATTGTTCTCATCTACCTTTACACCATCTGCACTAACTATAAAACCTAAGAAAATAACCTCATTACTACATAAGGGCACTTGGCTCGGTTAGCAAACAGGTTCTCAGCCCTTAGAACATCAAAAACATATTTAATATGAGTTAAGTGTTTGGCCAAACTCTTGATATAGATGAGGATATCATCAAAGTAAACCACCATGAATACTTTAATGAAATTCCAGAGAAAATGATTCATGAGGCGCATGAATGTTCTTGGCGCGTTGGTTACACCGAAAGGCATGACTAGCCATTCGTAAAGTCCATGCTTTGTCTTGAAATCCGCCTTCCATTCATCTCTCTCCTTCATGCGGATCTGGTGATACCCGCTGGTGATACCTGCTTTTGAGATCTATTTTGGTGAAGATTTTTGATCCACATAGCTAATCCATCATATCGTCTAGCCTCGGGATTGGATGCATGTATTTGACTGTAATGTTGTTGATAGCTCTGTAGTCTACACACATCTTCCAAGATCCGTCTTTCTTTGTCACTAGCAAGGCTGGTACGACACAAGGACTTAGGCTCTCTCAGATATGGCCTTTACTGAGCAGCTCTTCTACCAGCTCTCCACTGGGTTGGTGCGATGTGGGAACCGAGATTCGCACTTGTCGATTTCTGTTTAGTTATGGAAAATCAGAGTGAACTCTAATTTTCTTGAGATCCCGGATTTCTGTGAGTCAAACACGAACAAGATCAAAATACGAGAAAGACAATAAAAGTACAAAAATTAAAGAATACGAAATAGGGGAAAAGAGATGTCTTTTTTTTTATTCTTGTGAACGTTTACAATCAGGCAGCAGTTCCCACCGTAAGAACAATCGGTGAATATCCTAGAACTAACAGCAGAAACTGTGAATAGCCTAATCGAGTCGCAACTCTCTAAGAACAGAATAAAAGTCCAAAAACCCTAAGTCTTTTGGTGCTGAAAGTTGAACGTGTCTCGTCTCCTCCCTTCATCCTTCTTATATAGACTCATTGCTTTTCCGTTTTCCTTTTATGGTCCCCGATTCTTTAGCGAAAACTTTCCTTTTCTTTTGCGGAAACTTTCCTTTTCCGAACTCCTTCCATTTCTCTATGTCTTGCGCAACAAGCTATGACCGTCATCGTACTTGGGCCGGATTCTTGCCTAGAAACATAAGTATGCAGTTTATTGCGATTTAGGCCACATTAGGCCGTTATGTGGTTTAGGAGATTTTACGATTCTTATCGCTTTTTGGTCTTTCGTGCGTTGATACGATGTGGACCTTACGACAAAATTGACCATTATCGCTTCGTATGATTAAAAGATACTAACATATCCTTACGATCGTTCCGGAGAATTATACCTTCGATCGTTTAGCCATTTTTTATGATTCGAAACTTATATGAAAGGATTCCCAAAACTTCCGCGATCCATAAGAAATATTCGTATGGTCGTGATATCCATATGAAGAGAATAAGATTTACGATTTTAGTCACAAAATTCCAATGGAATCTCAGAATGATACAAAAAAAGACAAAGGGTTCGAGACAAAATCAACTCGTCAATCGGCAAGATAAATTTACGAGATCCAGCTTGCCAATTGGCGAGCTGAATGTGTATCATTCAACTCTCCAAATGGGGAGATGAATTCGTGAGGTTCAGCTCATTGGTTGGCGAGCTGATAGTGTGTTTTGCGTCTTCTTGTGTGAGCGACGTACGAAGCTCAAGGTATTACTTGGAAAATACTTGTCGCTGTTCCGATTTCATCGTAGCATCGTTAATTTTCCGCGATTGTCGGCCATAATTGAACCATATTGCCTCGTTAAAACCTTAGTGATAGGAAAACCGATGGGAAAAAACCTTCCAATAATCGTTACGCGTCTCTTCCGAAATGTATTTCTGAAAGTTTAGTGAATACGTTCTGTCGATCGGTGTCGCTAAGACGTTTACGTACTTTTTGGTTGTTGGTTTCGAATGTACCATATTTCACCCCGACATTTTGCCCCCCCCCAGCTCGCGATGTTCGGGTCGGACATTGTGGGTAAGAAGCGTGTTTTTATTGAAACTTACGATCGAGAAATATCTGAAACCTAGTTATATAAAAATTCTGGGAGTATTTTATTGTGAAAATATTTGCCTATAAGTAATGTATGCTTACTGTCCCTTCCATTCATTCTCATTATTTCTAAACTTCCATTTTGAAAGCTTCTTTTAAGATAACTTCTCCTTAGAAGAACGACATGACCACCACGGATAACACTGTTCCGGGAGGTTTTTATGGTTCTCATGTTTCTGGGGAGATCCCTTCTTTCATTGCGGGATTCCTGGAGTTCCAAGAGAAGATATCCCGTCATAATGCTAAGATGGATGCCCTGTTCTCTCGGTTGCACTGATTGTGTTGTTGGCCATTGTGCCTAATCCGACGCCAAACCGAAACCATGGAGCGATTCTCCCAACGGGATCTTTGAGTACGTTAGCTCATATCGACATCTACGAGCATGGGCCGAACCGATGCCTCCTCCTCCTTCTGTCAGACGGGAGATTGTTTTGGGATTACCCGCTACCGGAGCTCCCCTGTTGTTCCCTCTATAGTGCATAAGAGGTCTTGCCCTGCTTCTGGGGCAGCTGGGAAGACGAAGGATGCGAAAAGGTATGTACACTTAAGATTCTCTTGTTTGATGTAGCTGTTATCTCCTCACCGTTCATGCGCAGGTCGTTTCTTTCATTGGCGGGATATTTAGCGATTTTGGATCCGAAATGGAGAGCTTTATAGAGAGGCTTACAAATTCAGAGGAAAAATCATCTCGTTCGGAGGCGGAGTTGGGGGGTGATAAGGGACGAGCGTGCATCTTAGGTGTCTTAACTTCAAAATAAGGTTGGCCGGCTTGAGAGGGATCTTGGGAAGACATTGCGCTCCCTGCTCAAAGAGAAGAAAGCTAAAAGGGCTAAAGCGAAAGAGTTATGCCATCCTCAATGTTCAGTACATGCTGCCACGGATTCATCAAGTCATGCGATTTTGGTCGTTGAGTCCAAACCAGAGCTTGTTGATTCCGTCCCCGAGTAGTCCTTAAATGATTCGACGGACCAAAACTGTGAGCTTCATGTGGTGACCGACTCATTAGATGTGACAAAAGGTTCTGGTGGCAAAGCAGGTGAGGACGAGGTCCTCATCCTGGTTGGCGAATGAGATCATAGTCCTATTTAGGACGTTTTTACGTTTTTTATGTTTCTATTGGCCTAGTGTGGCCTGTTAACTAACCCAGCTGTGTTTAGCTTTTGGTTTTCTTGCCGCTTTTTGGCTTTTGTTTGAATCAAATTTTTGAGTTAAGTGTTTAGATTTACGGATACAAGTACTCAGTTCATACCCCGTTCTCTGGTGGTCGCTATGATCGTTTATTTGTGCAACTTTTTCCGAAAATTTGGGTCCGGGCATTCGCGAATTTACGGATGTAAGCGAGGAGAAAAGTTTAGGAATCTCGTACCGGTGTTTGATACTATGTCTAGCGATGTTAGAGACCAGTGTGCTAGGTTTAGGGCAAGACCTAGGTTTAATCTTGGTTAAGGGGTGCGGTGACTGTTCTAACTTACGTATCATGTTTTGTGATTTCAACCTGATTCCATTTCGATGTTGGAATCTGTAATAGATCTGTGTTGACTTGGAACTGAGCATTTCTCCGAAGACCGTCAGGAAGTGCTGACCAAAATTTTGGTTTTTATAGCGCTGTTTACCCTTGTGTCGGGCGTGTGAGAACCGATCTTATGAAAGGTTGGGTGACTATTTTGTCCGTCGAGGGCCAGTCGATGGGTTTAGTGTGAAAGCTGGTGTTTGCTTGTTTTGATTTCTAGAGTCTACAGAGACTATGTTTGTACGAGCTTGGAAGTTCATTCTCAGAAGTTCGCGACGTCCCACTTTTTCTAGAAAGTTATTTTTCCGTTCGTTTTTTCAAGATATGCTTGGGGAATTTTTTGTGATTTTTTTGGATGATAAGAGGATCTACAATATTTGGAGTATGATTGAATATGTGCAATCAAGAGGATGTGAATAAGTTGTTAAGGCAAGATAAGTTTTTTATTGCGTAAAAGTTTCAAAAATATCGATTACATAGTGCAGATATTTTAAAATATGGGAGTATACAAGTCTATGTATACGTACCCACTCCCCCCTTTTTTTAGAGGAGGGACATATGCACTTTTCCTGCAAAAAAGTTGCCAACGTACCCTTCTTCGGGATCAAGCCGTCTCGTAGTTCAGTCATAGTGTCGTTTATTTTAATGAAAATATTTTTTGAGGTGCATTGCGTTCCAGGTTCTCAGAATCTTGACGTTTTGAGTTGTGGCGATTTTGTATGCACCTGGTCGGACCACTTTGGTGACCCTGTACGTTCCTTCCCAGTTTGCTTCTAATTTTCCTCCGTTCTGTTCAGCAGTGTTTTGGAACACTTTGCGTAGGACTAGGTCGCCTTCTTTGAATTTAAGACTTCGTACGTTCGAGTTGCAATATTTTGCGGCCGCTTGCTGGTAATTTTGGATCTGTATGAGGGCGTGATCCCGACGTTTGTTGATGAGGTCGAGATTGTCTAGCAGCATTAGGTTATTCATTTCGTTTTGCTCTGGTAGCAGTTTTCTGCGTATCCCTGGAAATTCTACTTCCGCCGGAATCATGCATTCCAACCCATATATCAGAGCGAACAGAGTTTCTCCAGTTTCTCTTCGTCGCGTTGTTCTATGTGTCCAGAGGACTCCTTCGAGCTCTTTGGCCAATCGTCCTTTCTTAGCGTCCAAGTGTTTCTTCGGTCCATCTAGTATGGTTTTGTTGACGGTTTCTGCTTGACTGTTACCCTGGGGGTATCTGGGAGTTGATTTTGTTAGACGTATCTTCCATTTTTCGCAAAATGCTCCTTATCTCGTAGAGATAAACTGAAATCCATTATCCGTCATGATTTTGTAGCGGATCCCATGTCTGCAAATGATATTTTTCCATACGAAATTTTTGAATTGAGCGTCTTTGATGCTGGCGTACGAAAGAAATATGTCAGGACTAGTAGCAAGCGTTTCTATTTAGATTTATGCATGGGCCAGTCGATGTCCATTGCCCAACGCATGAATGGGTACAGTGACGAAATAGAAGAGAGGAGTTATGCGGGTTGATGTATTGTTGGTGTGTGCCTCTAGCATTTTTCGCACTTCGAGGCAAACTTTTAGCAGTCCTGAACCATAGTTTGCCAGTAATGTTCGTGGCGTTTTATTTTGATTATGAGAGATCTCCCACCGGAATGATTCCTGCATGAGCCAGAATGAATTTCTTCCATATTTTCCGCGATTTTTCTCCTTCTACGCAAGTTATGAGGGGTTCGGAAAAACTTTGTTTATAGATTTCTCCGTCACTAGGGCGTATCGTGCGGTATGAATTTTGACTTTTCGAGCGGCCCATTTTTCCGCGGGAAGTGTTCCTTCAGCTATGTAGGATCGAATTTCTTGAATCCATAATTTATTGCATTCGTATCCAAGTTACTCCGGATTTTCTTCGGATTGATTCGTCTTAGTGACTTCTTCATCTAGTGACCGGATTAAGTTTATTACAATCGATGGGGGGGGGGGGTGATACTTGGATGTTCGATGAACTCCACAGGGATAACTCGTCTGAGACCTAGATCGGAGCTCGAGGACAGAGCTGCTAAAGCGTCGGCCTGCATGTTCTCTGAGCGAGGTATTCGCGTTAGGGCAAACTGGTCAAAACCTTGGGACAGGTCCTTAACGAGTTTCAGGTACAATTCCATTCTTTCATCCCTGGCTTCAACTTCTCTGCTAAATTTACTCGCCACAAGATGTGAGTCGCAATAGACGTGAATATTTCGTATTTTGAGTCCGTGGGCTAATCGTAATCCGGCGATAAGCGCCTCGTATTCTGCTTCATTATTTGATGTTTGAAATACGAGACGAAAAGACTATTCTAGTATTTCTCCGGTTGGAGACTTGAGCCGGATCCCGACTCCTGAACCTTGTTTGGATGAGGATCCGTCTACATGGAGAGTCCAAAGCGAGTCCGGTTCCTGATTTATGATACTTTCCTTTGGGAGCTCTACTAGAAAGTTGGCGAGGACCTGCAATTTTGGGGAAGTCTTAGTACGGTATTCGATATCATACTCGCTTAAATCGATTGCCCATTTTGCTAGTCTACCCGACTGACTGGGGCTATGCAGGATTGTTCGCAACGGGAATGAGGACGATTATCGAATGCGATTGGAAATATGATTGTAGTTTCCGTGCTGACATTACTATAGCAAGGGCTAATTTCTCCATAAGCGGATACCATATTTCAGCATCAAGTAGGTTTTGTTCACGTAAAAAGTTGGCTATTGTTCGCTTCGCTCCTCTCTACTTACGGCTATTATCGGTACTACAATGTATAAGAAGAGAGGTTCCCCGACGACCTGTTTCGCGAGGACTGGAGGCGATATTATGTAATATTTCAACTGTTGGAAGGCTTTTTCGCATTGGTCCGACCATTTGAACTTTTTTTCCCTTTTAGAATATCGTAGAAAGGGAGACACTTGTGCTTCGATTGCGAGATTAAACGGTTAAGTGCAGCGATCCTTCCAGTTAGCCTATGCACTTCCCGCTTGTTTCTTGGGGAAGCTATTTCAATCAGCGCGGTGATCTTTTTTGGGTTAGATTTGATTCCTCGGTATGTGACAAGATATCCGAGGAACTCTCCTGATGCTATGGAAAATCTGCACTTAGCCGGGTTGAGTTTCATGTTTTGTTGG